>JAMYWD010001573.1:0-40000 GCA_028583415.1 Protea cynaroides
ACTCATGATCACTACATTGCTTACCCGCCTGGGGGTTGATTTGTTGGATGAGAAGATTGAAGAGAAATCCTTCTCATCGCCTCTAGATTGGGAGGCCATCTGCAAGATGGGCATGCGGGATGCCCAGGTCAGCGATGAGGAGAGGAACGCGATGGTGCACCCCCGCACTCGAGTGGAGATGGCTGACGCTGAGGCAGCAGTAGCAGTAGCTGGAGTAGGGGTTCATGGGGATGATGACGATCGGCTATACATGGATGTAGATGCCATACCTCCTCCATCACCTACTCATGCTACAGGAGCTGGTCCGTCTTCTTCAGCTGGCCCTTCACATGCAGCTGGTCCTTCGTATGCTCCTTCTGATGACATGATGAGGATATTGCATGAGATACGAGAGGCTCAGTGCTTGTCTGATCAGCGGGTGGGAGAGCTTATGGATGCTCAGCGCGTGACCAACCAACGTGTGGCTGCCCTCACAGCTAGTCTCCAGACAACCCAGACTCAGATAGCTTGGTTGACTGGAGTCTACGCTGAGGACTATGATAGAGACCGTGAGGCACCGCCTCCCCCATCACCTCTAGTTTCTTGATGTATTTCTTTTATCTTTCTTTTGTACTTCAGAGTAACTGTTTGGATTTTGGACTGTACTCTGCTTTAATCATATATATATATATATATATATATATATATATATATATATATATATATATATATATATATATATATATATATATATATATATATATATATATATACATACATATATGTTTGTTCTTCTTTGGGTGTATATAACTTTGTTTCTCATTTAATAGATGCATTATTCTCTTTCAATTTTGTCTCAAACAACACAGATGCTTATGGTGTGTTATTATTACATCTTTTAAATTTTTATCCTATCTCAGTTCACGAATTTTTATGGAAATATACTGGTTTCACAAACAAGGCCTGAGATGCTCTGATACCAAGTTGTCACACCCCAATTCTGCACCATTCAGAATGGTGTGATGAACCGCTAACAAACCAATGGTTCAACCAGGATCTCTAATAGGCTGTGTCCATTAAAATTAAAACCGTACACATCCACAACCATAATCAAAATAAATACACAATAGCGAAAGTCTTATAGTAAATGAATTGAGAAATCTAACTGTGATAATCATAGATAAAGTATCAATTTATGTTGTATCAACTGAGACATAAGTAAATAAAATATCAATTATATTCCCTTAATAAATTCAAATGAAAATCTAATCGAATACGCATGAGTTGCCTCGCATGAGGGGTCATGCGTATCCTCTAAGTCTTCGGCTTCCATTGCAGCAACACGCCCGTATACTGGAGCACTCATATAATCTTCGATCGTAGTACCTGCATCATCAACTAAAAATATTCGACGTCGAAAGGGTGAGCACACATCATGGCTCAGTGAACAAACAAAACAATGCAATAAACATATGCATGCATTTAATTCATATCTTTGGTCTGGTAGATAAGTTTGCAATGCGCTCTAGAAAGGTTCGGTGGCCGCCTCACCTCTATGCACAAGGTGTGGAAGCCCGCCCAAAGATAACGTTTATTGTCGTCCCCATCCACCCTACCATGGAATAGAGATAGAGCTAAAGTGCTGAGGCCCGGCTTATGACACTTCCCCTGATACTCTACCCATACCAACACGTAAGCCCCTACTAGCGAGGGCTCGCAAACTGGGCTCGCAACTAACCAATCCTAATGCCAATCAGTGTATCTAAGGCCTCACCCCAGCATCCCCTCAATACGTCCATAGAGATAGGGCTAAGGCCCCCTGACAGAGTCAGAGACTATACGGTCCGAGACCACCTCCCCTCATAAAATACGACGTAATAGTTCTGCTAAGGTAATGGAGATACGACGATGTCAGTGGACAAGACATGAGTTAGAGATAGAGCTAGAGTGCTGAGGCCCGGCCTATGACACCTCCCCTGATACTCGCTCGCATCAAGCACACCAATCACAGACATACATTCACATGCTTATTCCTATCATCATCATCATCATGTTATAAAGAATAATTTAAATATGCATAAACAGTAATAATAGAAATATTGGATGACATGTTGAATGCACATAACAAGCATACACGCATAGAATCAATCATGGCATTGGACTCAAGAATAAAATAGTTTATTATTAACTGATTAGTTTAGGTCTTGTTCCCTCACCTTTGCCTGATTGTAGATCATCTTTTAAGCTTTAGGATCAACTTAAGATCACTATTATATCACTAGAAGACCTAATCAAGTCGATAGAATTTAATTAGAATTAATTCTGATTTTAAAAAGCATGTTGTTAATTGGGGGTCGATGCTAGGGTCAGAGGTTCCATCGACCCTGGGTGCTACCACCCAGATTCTGGACTTCCCGAACACTGGGGGTCGATTGTTAGGGTCTGGTAGGGTCGATTGGCCATCGACCCCACGTGCGATCCCCCGTGGGTTTAGTCAAAATTCTCATCCTACAGGCCATTCTTTCGTGTTTGGGTCCTATGGCTTGCTTCTACAATCCATTCCACACATGTTTTATGATCTAGAACCATAGTTCATTAACCTACATGGTTTTTATGATCTCCCCCATGATTTTCCATGAAAACCTAACCATGGGTGGATGATTTGGGTTTCTCCTAGATCATATCCTCTTCACTATCTATTCTAAGGTCTGTAGAATTACATGGAGATAGTATCCATACCTGATAGTTAGGGTTGTTTCTCTGAAGCCTTCTCTTTGATCTTCTTCTCGACTTTCCTTTTCTTCTCTTTCTCTTCTCTTTCTGTTCTCTTTCTCTCAATCCAATTAGGATTCTAAAAGGAGTGAAAGAGGCTTAGGGGCATCCTATTTATAGAGTAGAAACTTTCAAAATAAGTCCCATTGAGATTAGGACAGAATCCCATTGAAATTTGGAACGTTCCCAATTCACGGTTTTCTATCGGCAGACTGGGGATCGATGAGGGGGTCGGAGATCCCGTTGACCCCTGGTTCTGAATTGTCCGACCCCCAGTCAGAAACTCAGGGTCTGACTTTTTATACTGGGGGGGTCCGACCCTGCCTAGGTGGGTCTGCGACCCTCCCCCTATTTTTAATGTTTTTGGGTCAGTTTAATACCTGGGATCGTGATCTCCTTCACGCACTTGATCCATTTGGCTTGACCATGATGGGTAGACCTGGTTCAAGGTGGTAAGATCAGGTTAGTTCAATACGGGTCTTACAACTATCAACTACGGTCAAGTAAGATAATTGTAAGTGGCAGCTTACGATAACCCACTTACGGAGTCTCCGATTGCATTGGTCTTCTCCCATCAGAATGATGCTGCCTTATTCGTCATACAACAACATACCTCATGTAAGTGTCTGTCATTTTGGTCCGCATTGAGCACAACTTATCCCAAGTCCACCTCGTGACACTTGAGGAGGTGATAATCCCACTAGTTGACTCGTCCCCCCATCCACACTGTATCGGGTATGGGGAGCATCGCAGCTATGTTCATACCACCCTTTATTGAACCCATGCCATTACATAACCCCCTAATGGCTAGGGGTATAGTTATATGGGTATTTAATGTTCAAGTAGCCATGTCCACCTAATTAGCCATATTATCGGACCGAAATGTCGCCAAGCTTTCGACCCCGTCCCAGCCCCCACATAGGACATTATGACTTGGCTAAGTTATATATGGTCAATGCAAAGTGGCATCGGTAAAAAGTGGTGCAAGCATCCCATTCCACCCACCTTCTTCCTTACCGACTTAACCAGACATGATGAATTAATCACAGATCAGTTGCTTTCGTGGAAAGGTAGTGAGTGTCCCATTCCACTCACTCTCCAATCCCTACTGGCACTGCTGATCTCAAACGCAAGGATGCATATGCATGAGTACATAGAGCAAACCGCGGTGTACTCATGCATATACTTGAGTCAGAAGAAATCAAGGTATTTAGTTTTGCTAGAGAGAGATGCTCTAGCGATTTTGGGTTCTAGAGAGAGAAACTGGGATCTCAGTTGCTAAGGTTTCAGTTTCTTTTTGGGATTAATGGCGCATACTGACTTAGTCTGCCATCGGGTCTTGGTGAGGGTGTGCCGTTATCTTATGTTGGTGGAACTTCAAACTCTGGGGTACCTGGAGATGTTTTTAGGGCTTTATCATCTCAAGAAACCCTACTATAACATTCTGTTTCTAGGGCTTTATCATCTCAAGAAACCCTATGAAAACTTTCTCTTTCTAGGGTTTCTTCTGGTTCAAGATTCCTGAATATGAACCCAACAGTTGCAGCGGGATCTTCTTTTGGTTTTCGGGATGTTTGTTCAGCCGTATAGGGTTTAACTTAGTCGGTACCTATTGTGGGAGCGATAGATTCAGTTAGGGTTGTGGAAAAAAGGAGCATCAATTCTTTGGATGTTGAAGGTGTAAACTCGGTGGCATCTTATGGCGATGCGGTGCGATCCTCTGTTGCAAGTATTCTTGCTGAGATGCTACTGGATTTTACCAATGATTTGTTTAAGCATGTAGTCTTAGCTGTGCCTGGAGTTTTCAGCCATAATTCCTCAAGGGTTCCGCTACAGATCCATGGTTTTTAGTGCTAATGGTGTGAATTCAGACTGAGTTTCAGAGGGTATGAATCTGCTAGTTATTTTGATGGCGGCTGCTTCTAGGGATTAAGTTTCAGTGCCCATGCCGGTTGATGTTTCTGGGGTTGAATTTTCTGCTTCTAGTTTTGGTGACCATGCATCTTTGCTGTCGACTAGGATATCATATCCGATTGGTTCTGTTGTGTTGACGCATGGGATGCAAGCTCTGAATGGGACCCAGCTGATGGTGTATTGCCACTTACATCGATTGCGAAAAATAATGAGATTAATGAAGCTATAGTGGGGTTTACTCATGCACCAGTTGAGGGGTCAGTAACTTGTCAAGTTTATCGGGGCAGGAAAAGAAGAAGGTAGACTCGGCAGGAAAAGGGAAAGTCTATTACACCTAATCAGAATCCAACAGTATCTACGCCTAATACCTTGAATGATGGGGGTCGAGTAGAAGGGGTTTCTTTAGCACCCAATGGAGTGCATGATGTGGGAGATGGACCTCGAGTAGGTGGGGTTGAAGGCAGATCTTTTGCTGCAGTATTGTAGGGTAATGGGGCTTCCTCATTACTAAGGCCAGTTAATGATGGAGGAATTACTCGTGTTATGATTCCCAAGAAGCATAGGATAGGAGGTTATTTATGTTTCAATACTCTTTGATTGGTCATTTTGATGCAAGGGGAATCCTATTGGAGGATATTGAAAAGGAGGTTAAGACCCAATGGGGAAATATTAACTTTGAAATTACTTCTCTTGGTAGAGGGTTCTTTATCTTTCGATTGTTCAGCAATAAAGACATGTTGACTGTATGGCAAAGGGGTGCTACTAAAGTGCATGGAAAAGTTATTAGATTCCAGAGGTGGGAACCTGATTTCAATGTTAGTAAGCAAGTTATTTCCAAGAATTTGCAATGAATTCGGTTTCGATCTTCCATATGATTATTGGGATCAGTCTATTTTGTTCTCTATTGCAAGTGCAGTAGGGAACCCTATCCCTATTGATAGAGAAACACAGTTGGCAGTAGATGGGAAATTTGCTAGGGTTCGTGTCGAGGTTGAAAAAACCAAGCCTATAATACATGAAGTCCTAGTGGGGAAAATGCATGGTGGTTCTCAATTCTTTTTCAAGCAAGCTGTGATCTATGAGTACAGCCCTGTAAAATGTGCTAAGTGTGGTGCTTTTGGGCATTCTTAAGATAGCTGTAAGAGCCAAGTTGAGCAGCAAAATATGTGCTTTGACCTTGGTAATTCAAATTCTGATCCTAAGGACCCTGTTATCAATTCTTCTTGTGCGATAACTTTTACTACTATTGGTGTATCTCTACCATTAGATAGTGCTACAGAAGGAATTCCATTTATGCCTGGACATGGTGTTCCATTGGACCATACTGACCCTATTAGTAGGGGGAAATTGAAATTCTTCTCCTGTGCTTCCACAAAATACATCTTGGGCTGACACGGCTGAAACTGAAGATGAATCTAATGTTGATGGGGAAAATACAGTGATTGATGGAGTTAGAACTAGTGATGTTAGGGGTTCTGTTTTGGTGTGATGCTCATGCTTTTGTAAGTCCCCAACCGTCTTTTAGTCAATTTCTTACTGTTGTGCAAGGAACTAGTGGTTGTAGTGTTGTCTCTACTGGTCAGATGGGGTTTGTTGAAGTTTCTTTTTCAGACTTGTCTACTATTGATAGGCTCCTTAAAGAGCCTTTTTCTGAGGTAAGGCCTAGAAGGGGAAGGTCAGGTAAAAGAGGGGGAGCTGGTAAAAATGTTTCCCAATGAAGATTGCTTTTTGGATCATAAGGGATGTCTCAAACCCTAAAACAAGATATTATCTTTGTTTCATATTAAGGGAGTATTCTCCCTCTATTTGGTGTCTTGTTGAGCCCTTGGTTTCACTCGAAAAGTACCCTAAGTCTATGATGCATAGTCTAGGATATAGTGTTGATTTTATTCATATGATAAGTCTAATAAATTGCCTAATTTATGGATTATGTAGAAGTATGGTCTTTCAAAGCCATCTGTGATTATGTCTTCAGAGTAACATGTTACTGTTTCTACTTGGTTAGATGGGGAACTTCATTTGATTACTTTTGTGCATGCTCATTGCTTAAAAGTAAAACAAAGAGATCAATGGTTTGATTTTGCTGCCTTGGGTGTCACCTTAGTGCCTTGGTTGCTTTGTGGTGATTTTAACTGCGGTCTATATGCTCATGAGAAGAAAGGTGTTGGTAATTTTAATTTTTTTGGCTGCTGGGGAGTTTGGTATTGCATTAGATTTAGTTGAAATGAAGGTAGTTCAATCTGTAGGCCTCAAGTATACTTGGTCTAACAACCGTGTCATGGGACATGTGAAAGCTCGTCTTTATAGGAGCTGTGGTAATTAAGCTTGGTATTCTAGATATGAAGATTGTTTTCAGAAGGTTTTATCTGGTTCTCCTTCGGATCATTGTCCTCTTATTTTAGGTTGTAACTCTATTCTTAAGCCTGCTAACATGTCTTTTAAGATCCAGAGATTATGGATGGAGAATCCTAGTTTTAGAGATGTTGTTCGCAATGTTTGGACTTCCCCTTTTGCAGGAACTCCTTATTATATCTTGTCTCAGAAGCTCAAGATGCTCAAGAGGGCTTTGAAGACATGGTCTAAAACAGCTTTCACAAAGATTGATGATGAAGTGCAGGTGTCCTAGTTGAACCTTGATAAACATTATTAAAACTTTTCAAAATGAGGGCCTTTCTCAATCTCTCAAGGATCAGGAAATTGTTGCATCGAAGAGACTAGATAGTGCTCTTGGTTTGTAGGAATCATTATGGAGGGAGAAGTCCCGTATCAATTGGTTACCGAATGGTGATCAGAATTCTAAATTCTTTCATTATTATGCCTCTGCTAGGCAAAGAAGAAATTCTATTAGATTTCTAAAATCGGTCAATTGTGAATGGTTAGAAGATCAGGAGGATATTAAAGTCCTTATTATTTCTTTTTACAAAACTCTCCATACAAGTAATGGTGGCATGATTAATTCTGATCTCTTTGATATTATTCCCAGATTGGTTAGTGATGTTAACTCATCATTACTTGATGCCATACCAATTAATGATGAGATTAAGAAGGCTGTTTTTTATCTTAGTCCAGGTAGTGCTCCTGGTCCATGTGGCTTTGTAGGTAAATTTTTCTAGCCATATTAGGATATTATTGGTACTGATGTATCCTTGGCAGTTCAGATCATATGAAAAGAAGAACCAAGCATGGTACTATGGCTTTAAAGCTTGATATTTAGAAGGCATTTAACACTCTTGAATGGCCTTTTCTTATGAAAGCCTTGGAGAAATTTAGGTTTTCAAATATTTTATTGGGAGATTAATGACTCTTCTAAAGTCTGCCAGGCTATCAATTATTTTAAAATGGGGGACCTATTGGTTACTTTGGTACCACTAAAGGGCTATGTTAGGGGGATCCTTTCTCTCTACTATTGTTTATCTTAGCTGAGGAAGTTTTATGCAGAAATGCCAAGCTAATGGATTCTATGGAAGAAATTTGCCCTCTTAATTGTAGGCACGTGAAAACTCCTACTTTGATTTTATTTGCTGATGATATTCTCATTTATCTTAAGGCTAAGGTCAAGGGGATAAGGCTTCTAAAAAAAATACTAAATTGTTATGCTCTTGGTTCTGGTCAAAGTATCAATGAAAACAAGAGTAAATGCTTTTTCAATGGTGTGTCTTTGGTCAAGAATAGGAGGATAAATGGAATCCTTGGTTTTGCTGAGGAAAGCTTTCCTACTAAATACCTTGGGGTAAACCTACTTTCAGGGAAAGTTAAAGTTAGTTTCTTCATGCCTCTATTGGAAAAATTCAAGAAGAAGTTTTCTACATGGAATGGACGTCTACTTTCATTAGCTAGAGGAGTCGAGATGGTAAAAATTGTATTATCTAGTTAATTTGTTCATTCGTTCTCTGTTTACAAGTGGCCTCTATCTATTCTTAATCAAGCTGAATAGTGGATGAGAAATTTCTTATGGACTGGTGATTTAAATTAGAGAAAGCAAACTGTTGTGAGCTGGAATTTGGTGTGTAAGCCAATGAAAGAAAGGGGGCTGGGTGTTTGGAAATTAAGTGAGGTAAATGATGCATTGTTATCTAAATTGGCTTGGAATATCAAGGCCTCTGATTCTTTATTTCCTAGCTTTATAATGGTACTCTAAGGAAGTTATCAGATTCCTCTCTAGTATGGTGAAGTATCAAGAAGATTTGGGATTGGACTGCAAAGCACTGTTGTTGGCTAGTAAGGGATGGGAAATGTGTTAACTTTTGGACTGTTTATTGGTTGGGGTCCTTTTCTATGATGGACCTAATTGGAGAGCATGTTGTTTTTGAATTGCCACCCATTTCTTTAAGTGGTAAAGTTTCAACTTTTATTAATCAAGGAAGATGGAACTTTCTAGAGGTGTCCTCTTTAACCTTAAATCATATTTTTGACATGGCAAAGAATATTCCATTAGTACTATCAAGCAATGACAAAATGGCGAGGACACTGGCTACAAATGGGGTTTTTTTCTATCTCTTCTGCATGGAATGCTATTAGAAAATAGGAAGATGAGAAAAGTTTGAATTCTATTGTCTGGAATAAAAGGAGTGCACCAAATGATTTAATTTTTGCGTGGAAATGGTGTATGCATAAACTACCTACTGATGATGCTATCTGACGAAAGCAGGTATGCATTGTATCAAGATGTTATCTTTGTCATAAAGAGGAAGAGACTTTCAGCCATCTATTCCTAAAATGTGAATTTGTAAAGAAAGTGTGGGATGCTATTTTAAAACTTTTTGGTTTCAACTAGGTTGAGCATTCATCCTCGGTTTCTATCCTTAAATGGAGGAGATTTAAGAAGCGAGTTACACCTATAAAAGAATTGTGGTATTCCCTCTTTCTTATCATTATCCATAATATATGGAAAATGAGGAATATGTGTTGCTATGATGGAAAAATATCATGCTTAAATTTAGTCCTTTTTAGAATTGGGAAAGGGTTTCAATTTGTTACCTTGTCCAAGCCTTGTGTGGTTAAATCTATGGATGATTTACGCATTAAAATTCATTATTCACTCCTTTCCATGACTGCTAAGCTGGCAAAGGTTGTTCTAGTATTATCGAAGAAACCAGCTATAAGATGGTGGAAATTAAATATAGATGGATGCTCCTTGGATAATCTTGGTGATGCAGGTTCAGGAGGGGTGTTCCGTGATTGTACTGGAAATGTCGTTCTTTCATTTTTTGAAATCATTGGGGAAGCATCAAATTATTAAGGGGAATTTAGGGTGGCAATGAAGGGGTTGAAGCTTGCTATGGAAGAAGGTTCTGACAGGTTATAGGTTGAGTGTGACTCAGTTTATATCACAAGATGCTTGATGGGCAATAATATGCCATGGTATTGGAAGCAAGAATGGGAGGCAGTACGAGGGAAATTCACAGCTCTTAGAATTACTCACTGCTTTAGGAAATCAAATGTAGTAGCAGATGGATTGGCCAAATGGGTTGCGATAGAGTTGATTTCTTGCATTTAGATTTCCTGTCTTGACTCTTTTGCTTCTAAAGTAGTTTGGGATGCTTCTGAATTTCAGCATTACAGATTTATATCTGCAACCTGATTTTTTTAGTTGATACTGAATGTACACCTTTGTTATTCTAGGTGACACAAATGGATCCTGCTGATGGCCATACCGAAGGTGGGATAGACCATTTTGTGGTTTGTACTTTTCATTGTTTTCATTTCTTTTACTTTTTAATGCAATTTCCTTGACTTTTTAGCAAAAAAAGAGTATACAGAGCAGTATATTGGATGACATGTTATCACACAAGGCAAGTTATCAATCTCATAGCATTATACATCATAATAATAGAGATACACATGCATCCAAAAGGTTAAATTCCCTTACCGAAAGCTTAAAGGAGTAGACTACTGTAATCTAGATCGAGTAGCTTCCTACCGCAATCTTCTTAACTCTATCAAAATCATATACACTATTAATTATCCACTAGATTTATGCATGTTTTGCTTTAAGCTTATTATTCTTTTGTTCACAGCGTTACTAACTTATCTGGTAATCATGCCTATTATCTATTGTCTATTGTCATAGCATAGCATTACATATTAGTTTATTAATTCCATTCATTACCATTCTTGGTTTAAAAGTACTTCAATCCTTGGATAAACATGCTGTCCATATGAGGTAGGTCATGCATGGATTGGTATTCCACAAGACAACACACTCGTTAATTAGTTATTGTCATATATTGGTCTTAATACTGTAAAGAAATTCTTCTAACGAAGTTAGGGGTGTTCTATCACCTTAACAGGGGTCCTAAGGCTAAGCAGCAGTTACTCGCAGAGCATGGGAATCAGCCAAAATAGCGTGCGGTTGGTGGTTGTGGCCGCACCTCACCAGGTGCTAGACGTGAGGCTAATGTCGCTGCCGCACGCTTTTGCGTGGTCACACCTACTGTGCCAACACTTCTGGGGCATTGCCTAGTCCCAGTAGGTAGGGTTTACAGCTTCAAACTACAGAGGTGATATGAGTAACATTTAAAATTCATATGTCGTTCGTTACTTTAATACTCAAAATGACGGAGAAGACATATTGATGAACATGAAAACAGGGTTTCAAGTGCATAACTAGGTTAAATTAAATCACAGCATGCTACTGGTCAAATTTGGCCAAGATTTGATGCAAGAATATGTGTAGCTGGTGGCATTGACCGCACATCATGGCTGCTAGGCAGTGCGGCTGGTCTCTACGGCGGCACGTCGTAACGTGGCTGGATGTCTACAATTTTTCTCCAAGACATTGCCCAGATTTCTCCAAAGATGATTAAGGAGTATGGGCTTATGGATCCTGGTTTACATCATGGTTTGGATATTATTTGCATTTGAACAGTATCCTTTTGACTAATCTTACTGGAAACCTTCGGATCTGATATTGGTTTTTAGTGTTAGTCTTTATTGGACACTCTTGGATCTTTGAAAAGGTCATAGTTAATTTATTTAGTCCTTTAGGATTCGTTCCCATCCATGTATTGTACCAGATGCACTACCGTTCATAATCCAGGTCTGTAAACGTTAGCTTACATGGCATAAGGCTTACCCAAAATGGTGAATGGGATTTTTTCCATGCATTTAGTCATGGGAATGTCCCGTGTTTAGCGTCATGTAAGCACCCCATTTTTGCCATCCCTAGCCAGGCAGAGCCTTCTTGGTGAGTAGACAACAAAGGAAGAGAGGTGAGTGAAAGTTTAGATTTTGACTACGATTTCAAGGTAGTTTTTAATGAGCTCCACATTAAGGTTATGGCTTGTAATTTGCATGAATGCATGGGCCATGGAATTACCTTTAAAATGAGACTAGAATTATTCAATTTTGATATCAGACGGAAAAGATATGGCCATTTTAATCGGATGATACGTACAAGGGAAGTTTCTAAAATTATCATAAATATTCCAAGGGCTTTTGTGCAAATTATCATAAGTTTAATTATTTAAACTTCAAATCATCATATCTTGGCCGTCCTATGTCCGAATCAGGGATTGCAGTGCCATTGTGTTTCGTTCTGTCCTCTTCAAAGTGGATGTAAAGAATCTCGAGCAGAGGCCACCGGTGGGTCCCATGCAAGCTTTCATATAGAATTATTGATAAAACTTTCATTCTTTATATCATGGCCATCCTAAGTCCAAATCAGGTGATTCAAACATCATTGTTCTTCATTTTTAATATTCTTCAAAGTGGACGTGAAGAATCTCAGGCAGAGGCCACCGAAGAATTCCATGCAAATCTGCAAGCCGATATTGACTCTTAAAATGAAAGAAGAGTAAATCCAGCCCAACCCAGCTCAACCCACAATAGACTAGACTAGTCCGGACCAGCTAGTCCAATCTGACCCAGCTCAAACCAGTCCAAATTGAATCAGTTCAGTCCATGTACATGTACTTTATGTACATTTTATATATTATATTATATATAATATATTATGTACTATATGTTATACATTGTAAACATTATATATATGTAGGGTTATGGCATAAACTCGGTTATAGAAATAATAAAAAAAATGCTGGCCATGGATTTATGGAAAAAAGAGATTGAAAATTGGCCATGGATTTATGGAAAGAATGAGATTGAGAATTGACCATGGATTTATGGAAAAAGAGATTGAAAAGTGAGAGTGGGGAGAATGATTGCATGTGTCGACATATTATGCAAAGAGATCAAAAGAAGTTGCTACATGTTTTTACACAGGTAAGAGCATCATCTCGGTGAGGGGGTGTTACCAAGAATGGAAAGGAAAAAAATAAAAAAAATTGGAAAAAAAGATGGATAAAAAGAAATAGATAATGGTAAATAGAGGGGACCATTGATGTGGAGGGGCATGATCTAAGTGGAGAGATTCAGATGGAAAACAAAAGGAAAATTCAGAAATAGAAGGAGGGAGAATCCGAGATGGACATAATAGAATAAGAAGATCTAGAGAAGAAAGGGAAAGAGGGGAAGAAGATCTAATTGAGATTGAGAGACCGTTGAGAGAAGGAGAGAGGAGATTGAGAGATTGAGAATATTGAAATTGAGAGAAAATTAACGGAGTCATTTGGGAGAGACTGAGAGATCCAAGTGAAAAGAGAAGGAGAGAGAGAACAAAAGGGGAGCCATGGAAAAAAAATTAAGAGGGAAGGAGAGAAGAAAAGGCAAGGAAGAGAATGAGTGGAGGAAGGAAAAAATTAAGAGAAAAGAAAGGGGGGAAGAGAAATCGAGAAATCAGAGAAGGGAGAGAAGGAGAAAAAACCAGAAATTGAGAAGGGAGGAAGGGAGACGAAAAGAATCTGCAGAATAGAAAGTAAGAGAGCAGAGAAGGAGAAGAAGAAGAAGAGGGAGAAGGCAGCTGCTGGGAGGTGGTCTGCGATTTAGGTAAGCTACCGCCCCCATCTTCTTTAGCTCCTTTTGCTCGATCGCCCTCCGCGCCTGCTACCAAACCCACTGCATCGATTCACTCACACACTCCTCTAAGCCATCTTTACCTACTCCAAACTTCCATCTAAACCAAACCGCCCACCATGGCCAACACCTGGTTTCCCATCTCACAGCCCAGCTTTCATCATCCTATCCCTACCTGATAGGCCGGCCGACGACTTTCACTCAACTGCTACATACCTTCATAAAACCTAACCGGTCTCCATGCCTTACACCTGTTCCATCCGTGGCCTTTACACTTGAACCCAGCCAACGACTTACTATACCACATTACCGTCTTCGAACCTACTGCAACTTCTTCATATCCTACCTCATCGTCCTAAAAACCCAGCCACACCTGGCAATCCCACAATAAACCCACTGCCCACCATCTGTTGCGCCATTAAGCTACCTAGCTACCCCTATCTGTACATAACCTAACTCTAATACCTAAATCTGATTACCACCGGAACTGTAAGTCACTCTCCATGCACCACATTGCATCATATTCCTTCATTACCCAGCACCAATCTCAACACCTGCTTACTCACTGAGAAAAATCCCCCAGCCACCTTCACATCACTCCCATATACCTTGCTGCAGCACCAACCATTTACTTATCACTCTTGCCACCATCTATAATCTCAAACCAATCGCCTTCAAACCCAGCGAAGAGTTGAACAAAAGGGACAAGATAACCTAAAAACCCTAAACAAATTGATTATAGGGATAGACAACCCTGAACTCTGGTAAACCTAAAAATGAAATGAAAGGGATAGGCAACCCTGGCAAACCTAATAGGGATAGGCAAGCCTCGCAAACCTAATAGGGATAGGCAACCCTGGTAAACCTAATAGGGATAAGCAACTCTAGTAAACCTAAAAATGATGACAATAGGGATAGACAACCCTATAAAACCTAGAAGGGATAGGTAACCCTAGTAAACCTAAGAGGGATAGGAAACCCTAGTAAACCTAAAAATGATGACAATAGGGAAGGCAACCCTGAAAAACCTAAAAGAGAAAACAGATTTGAATTACGTCGTACCTGATTTCTAAGGTGAACTCTAGAATATGTAGGCAATTTGAGACTCCTAAATATGGTATAAAGCCACCCATCAACCATCCATCCAGCATAAACTTCAACTTGAACAATGAATCTAGTTGAAGCACATGTATAAACCACTTTCATAATCTCTAATCATACAATCCATTCGAACTATGTTTTAGACTTGATTTTCAGGATGGAATACATAAGCAGTTTGAGATGGGCGTCTCAGATTCAGTCCAAGACTAAACCATCATTTGGTCTAGTTCACTGTATAATACTATACATTGCTTGTTTATTTGCTTTAAGACATGTTTGGCTGAACCCTATGTTAGAAGAACTTAGCAACTTAGTTTAGGACATCCCCCATTGAACCCTAGTCATCCTATTGACCAAGCACAGTCAGAACATTAAAGTCTAAGGAAAGTTTAGGAGGCAAATCTTGATCGGATGGTTCGAGTGCTAATACCTTCCCATAACCATACCCTGAATACTTACCCGATCTCTGGCAGTCCAAAAAATTGATACATTGAATTATGAGCCAATAAAAGTCTTAGTTTAGGGTGAGATTACATTTTTAGAGGTCTTAAACCTTAATCTAGGTGGCGACTCCAATAAACATTGATTTCCATTGATACATTTATCCCGAGGAGGATTATCTCCCATTGTCTTCACACGTCACAACCCTTAATATGAATCCATTATTTCATTCAGATTTTAAAACTAGTTTGCACATTATATGTGTCATTTAACCGCTTCGTTGCTCAGGTTAAAGAATGCTTACAAGTGGCTTGTCTCCTTTGAATTCTCCAATGAGTATCCATTGTTCCAGTGGTGCTTTCTCCTTCTCTTTCTCCTTCTCTTTTCCTCCTTCTCCTTTCTTTGCATTTCTTTTTCTTCTTTTTTCTTTCTTCTCTCTCTGGGTGGTATTTAAAGAGAGAGGCTTCTCTCTTCCTCTTCTCTTCCTTTCACTAGTGCGTCAGAGCTTTTTCTACATTTCTAGTTTGGTGGGTTGATGTAGAGGAATGAATCCAATTCCACAAACAGAAACCGTAATATGGGATATCTTGGGATTCCCATCATGGTAATGGGAGGAAATCCTCCATTACTTTCCATACTCGGTTCAAGTAGGATCAGCTTACCATAAATAGAGTCAATCACAATCGGTTTGCCATCTAGGGAGAGGATAGAATCCGAATTGGTGGGTCCCACGGTTAGTCTATCACCAACACAGATAGCGCATAGGTTGCAGCTGCACTGCGTGAGGCTGATGAGCACCCGCACCACCTTTCACTCTAGTCGGACCTCCATTTTGGTCAGCCAGCTTAGGTGTGTACGAGTTGAGTGTTGGGTGGTCACGTTGGTTAAGTCTGAGACCTCTCATAGGGCAATGTCATGCGCTCTAATGACATAGGAGGTTCATGATTATGGCTTTGATGTCACCTCACAACTATGTCATCGACTTATGGCTGTATCAGCCCGATATGTTTGCATGTGGGAAGACCCATCACATGCCCAAAATGGTCAAATTGGAATGGAGTTTGGGCAAGGGTCTTACAACTCCACCCCCCTTACAAAAATTTCATCCTCAAAATTTAGGCATAACTACGCCCTCAGTCGTTAGGGTACTACTTATGTATACATCGTCCACCTTTTTTCCAAAATGGATCCTTTGATCCTATGGTTCTTCCATAGGACTCAGATCCATGAGGTACTACGGTTGGAGTCCCTTGCTTTATTATTATACAATCGTCGAAAGTTCTACTGTATTTAATAAATCGGCCTGTGGTTGGGGTGATTTGGTATACATTAGTCGACGGTTCCACCGTATAAGATGAATCTACCTAGGCTGGGGGCAGTTAGGTTGTTCGCACGTACAGTCTCTGATGTATCTTCTTACATTACAGGTGGAACATATTAGGGTCTTGGAATAGAGAGCGGCATAGCTGTCTGGTAATATAGCTACGCAGGGTCGGTACTTCTAAATTCCAAGACAACCAATATTTTGTATTTCTCCCTTGCTTAACTTCTTTACTATGTCAAAAGGAAGTCTCTTCAAGGTACCATCTTCATTAGGGAGTAACAAAACTAGGTGGCCTTAATTCTCCTTAATTCCTTCAACCTTTTCAAAACTTCTCGAATTACTTCATTCCAAAATTCCTTTCATTGACATCTGTCCAGTATAGTGAAATCTTACACCTTCTTCCATATCGACCTCTTATCCTACTGACGAGGTAGATACATATCAATAAATTTACATTCTGAACATGCCTACTTTAAATCATTAACATCAATGTTTATGATTCCCATTTTGGATCAATAGCAAAATACCAAATTCTACCTCCTTCGGGTATGAAGAGTAGAATGTGGTATAGGCATATATATATATATATATAATGTTTTCATCATCTCCCGATACACAAATCATTCCTCGAGATATGGAAAATCATTATTCCTTAATAAGGCTGGGAGTCAATTTACCTTGATTAAGTCTTTGGTACACTAACTAATGTAAGAGTCTCTAGATACAGATTCCTTTATACCAACTTCTTTACAACGGCTTTGACTTGAAACAAAATTTGTGCTTACATAGCCATAATAAATTCCATCATCACTTTCTTCCTTTCATAAATTGTATCACTTACTTCCCATCTCTTAGTGGTTATATTAAGTTCTTATCCTTGAGTGTACGGAGGTTCCTTATAGTTGATCAAATAAATTATTGATCCTGGGCAATGGGTGTCCCTTTTTGTACTCAATTTTCTAAAGTATTCATGGATTCTTTTCCCATTACAAGTTATGTCCTGTAGGTAATCTTAACATGAGTGTCGGTCTTAGGCGTAGATCGACTTCGCACTCTGTCTCCTTATCTTAGGTAGACCGGTTACGTCTTCCAAAATTACTTTTAAAGTTTTATTTTTTATCCCAATGTCTTTTATCTTAGGGTTCATAATGATAGTGTCCCTTGTAGACATTATATCCTTATACAATCCTCAAGAATCAAAATTCTTACCAGCAATTCAATATAGATAGAAACAATTCCTTCTATTTTCTCCAACTTATCTCTAATAAGTATGATCTGTTATATCGTTGTATATCTCAACTGTTATTTTTTCATCACCAGAACTAAGACACTGATCTTGAGGTTAGGTAGTCCACCATCCTTAGAATTTCCATAGAAATTAGACAACCTCGATAACCTCAATTCTGTACTAATGATCTATTGCCAAATTTGGATTCAACACAGACTTGGGTGATATTGACGATTCACCTTGGTGTCCTAATGGTTGTCACCTTTTCTTTTGAACTTTGAAAATCTTGATCGAGTTCTATCTTTTCTCTTGATCATCTGAGATATAACTATCTAGATTTCATCCGAGTTCACAAGGTTTGATTCCAAAGTTCCTATCTCCATAATATATGCCGATGATGTGTAATAGTTTAATTTAGCATTCACAAACTTTCTGAAGTCTACCTAAATGTGCAATGCTTTGACAACAATAATGAAGGAAAAGGAGTACTTATGACCATGTTAGTGAACTTTTTTGCTCCTTCTCCTTGCTGCGATCCTTGTTCCGATGGCTACGGACAGCTCTTAGACAGGTGTCCTTCTCTGTTACAATTGTAACATCTCCTTGAATGTCGTATCCATTGGGTAACTACTTTTATCTTGAGTATGGCCTATTCTGCAGCAAGATGTGCATTTGGGGATACATGGTGGAAAGTCTCAGCGTATGTGACACTGCTAGCATTTTATGGGTAAGACTCCCTTGATAGGTTTTTCGATCTCTCTCTTCCCCAGACTGGCAGAGGGGGCTATCTTTGGCTTGCGTATCCGGCGAGCCTAGTTGGCCAAGAAGGCTTTTCGAAACATGTCCCACGTGATGACACCATGGAGTTCCCATAGTACAGGTTCTGTGTTTTTCCACCACACTATTGGTTCACCTTTTAATTGATATGTGGCACATTGGATTTTCATAGCTTCAGACAATTTCAAATTTCTCATGGATCCTTTCAGTGTTTGGATCCATGTCTGAGGTCGATCTATTTACATATGCGTTCCAGTAAAATGTTCAAGATTGTTTTCTAGGAATCGGTGCATGTCCTCTTGCACGTGGTCTTTAGCAGCACCTGAGATAGTGTCCTAGTTTGGGTTAGTAGCCATTGGTATGAGGAGTTGCCTGAATCTTGGAAGAATTTAAACTGTTAGTCGCGTCGCGAATAGGAATGTTTTTATGAGAACATCATGCAATGCAAGGATTGTGCTCAAGGTCAACAATAATGGTTTAATGTGAGCATTGCAGATGTGACAAGTGAATAAACATCCAAACGGTGCGATAACAGTAAAATGGGATGTGCGGCAGGGGTGTGCAGTTGCGGTATTCGACCGCATGTCCACTTCCTCGGTTTAATAGAGGCATGACTTATTTTTCTCATTTTCCTTTGTTTTGGTATAGTGTGCGACTGAGAGAGCTCACACTCTTGTCATACCACTTCCTTTTGAGGATTCTTTGGTGATTTAAAGCTTGTACCTTACTATTCATCGTCTAATCACAGCAAGGTGACTTTCATATTGATTTTTCATTTTTCTGCCCTAAAAGATTTTCAGTTTTGATTCCTGATGTAATGTCCCTTATAATGGTTTGGAAAAATGGGTTTTGTCCAAAAATCATGCTAGGGAGTTGTTGTCATGCTTAACTTCATATTTATCTTCCTTTCTATTGAATCATCTTGGTAACCAAAACAAAAATTGAATGTCATTACTATTTTCACAAAAATTAAAATCAGTTTATTGCATACTTGTTTTCATAAATCATTGATGTGTTCGTCACCAAAAATCTCTTCATAGATCATTCAAACCTAGATTTAAAAGATATTGGTCTCTCAAGCAATAATTTCTTTTCAACTTTAAATCTTCTCCATTTCATTCAATGCTTACTTCAACTTTCTTAAATTGATAATCTGCACCATTTATAATTTCCTCTAACCATTGCCGTGTATTGGTGCACTCATTTCATCTCGTATTCAACAACTAAAATTTCTTTCTTTGGACTGATTACCCTTGCCTTGGGTTAGCCTGGTTGCAATAACTTCTCTCGACATTCTGATTTCTATGGGGAAGGAGTCATCTGTTGTAGGGGCAACAAGACATACATCACTTTTGTTACCAGGGTATGATTGGCGACTATTTCGTTCAGCAGAGGTAGCTAGGAATTGGTACCGATTTGAGCATAGAATGGTGGAGTCAGGTCATTTTGTGAGATGTGACGAATTAGGGAGATTTATTATTCATCAAGAATTCACTGATATGGGTTGGTTACTAGTTCTTGGATACCAGATACCCACACGTCCTAGCCTTGTGAGGTAGTTTTATTGTAACCTTAATGTAGAACAAGGTATGGAGAATAGCATAGATGGTTATTCCTAATAGATTTTTTGTTGGGTGCTGGGATAAGAGATTGTTTTGGACATTTATAGTCTTGCCCGTCTCTTGGATGTCTCTACAGATGGAGAACTTGTTTATGTGGAGCCAAAAGTTCCAGTTGTTGCTGAGTAGGAGCTTGCATTGATACGGTAACAAATGATGTTAGGTCTCAAATTAAGAGAAAGGAATTGTCGACTAGTTCCTGGAGTATATAGTCGCATTATCCAGCATAATATTATACCTAGAAGTGGACATAGGGACGCTATTGTACATTTCTATGAATTTTTCACATACGGTATTATTGTGCAGAGACAGCTCTTCCTTCCTTAATTGATCTTGAAAACATTGATTACTACAACACTCTATTCATGGTCTGATAGTCTTCCTTATGGGAGGTTGCTCACCCACATATTCATTTAGCTAGGGATAGATCTTTCTCAAGAAGATTGTGTGGAGCGGTTCGTCCATTATGACTTTGGTTGGAATTCACTATCCAGGCTTGGCCTCCAAGATGTTGTTCTTAGCAATGATGAGTTAAAGGGGATTCCTCGTCCAAATCCAGAAACTTGGCAACGATCAGCTAAGAAAATTCATAGAGAGTGATTTAGTCCTCACCTAGTATTAAGTCGGCTTCAACGAATGATAGTAGTGATTCAACATACATCCCTATGGATTCCTAAGAGGATTCTTCCCTTGCTCAAGATTCAGAGGAAATAGTGTTGACAATAATTGAGCAAGAAAGTATTCCACAGTGGCAAGAGGTGTGCAATGATGTGTTACATATGATGCTTCCTCAAACTGAGGTTCTTGAGATTAAGGAGCTGCAAGAGGTATTGGTAGATGCTTGCGCACTAAGACAGGATTGTCATTGTACAAGAGGTGCATGCTATAAAATATCTCAGGTGTAGAGCATCGTTTGATAGTGACTAAGCATGCTATGGTGTAGTTGCGTGGCACTCTTGAGGTTACTAGATGAGTGGTGTCCTTTACACGAAACATGTTGAATTCTACAGGTTTAATCTCACCTATTCCTACTGAGGAAGATACGGAGGCTACGGTTGAAAATGCGAGAGTTCACCAGTGTAGAGTTAGATAGATGGCTGGGATTTAGTAAGTGGTTGAACCAAAGAAAGAATCAATGGAGGTGTCCTTCATCTATTTGCCAGTTCAGTTCAATTGGCTTGTTCCGTGGAGTGAGTCCAGATTTATCGACGAACATGAAGCCTCTCTGGCTTTTATTTTCATTTTCCTCCATAACTTTGGACTCATAGTTAAGCCCTTGTTTTACTCGCCTCTTTTTTTGTTTTGTTTTGGGTTAAGGTTTTGACCTTTGACTATCAACCCATCTTGCTTTAGACAATGTTCACTTGTTAAATCTTATCTCATTTGGTTTGTATATTATGTTCTTTAGTTTATGTAGTTGTTCTTTGGTTTCTACATATAGCTTATTTTCATTTGTGTTATTTTATTTCACCTAATGTCAGTATTTATGTTTAAAGAGATAACGGTTGGTAGTGATCATAGTGTGACTGTGCTTTGATACCAACTTCTGTTACACCCTGTTCCCAATGTATCGACACTATGGAATGCAATGGGATCTCCATATCCTATTAAGGCATTAGAAATCCCCTACTAGGATCACATGTCATGGTATACCACATATCAACTATCACACCCTAATTTTGGATTAACCAGTAGTGTGACGAACCGTCATAAGATCCTACAGTTCAATCAGGATCTTGTAAAAATCATGCCAACCATGTTAAACCAAATATATTCTATAATAATAATCAGAGATAATTAATAGGCAGTCTTTACTAACAATGAACTGAGGTCCAATAGTGATAAATAAATAATTAAATCTAATTATTTCTAAATTACTCAAGACATAACATGAAATAATCAATTACATGTTCCACTATTTAAATATAGCTAAACTAATAAAAAACATATTGGTTGCATCCGCATGATGGATCATGTGCTTCCTCTATAGCTTCTACGTCCATAGTCACATTGTGTCGGTGCGGCGGCACATTCATATAATCTTCCACAGTAGGACCTGCATCATTAACTAAAAATATTCGACGTCGAAGGGTGAGTACACATCATGGCTCAGTAAGCAGACAAAACAATACATAAACAAATGCATGTATTCAATTCATATCATTGGTCTGATATAAGTTTGCAACTGTGCTATAGAAAGGATTGAAGGCCATCGCACCTCTATACAGGAGTGTGTGAATCCAGCTAATGGATCAAACATCATTGTTGTCCCACATGCATCTACCATGGAATAGAGATAGAGCTAAACTGTTCGGATCACACACCACCAACACTTCCCCTGATACCCTACCCATACCAGCATTTATGCCCCTACTGGCGAGGGCTTGCAAACTAGGCTCACTACTAACCAATTCTAATGCCATCCAAATGTATGCAAGGCCTCACCCCAGCATCCCTCAATATGTCCATAGAGATAGAGCTAAGGCCCCTCGATAGAGTCAAAAACCACACGGTCTGAGACCACCTCCCCTGATGCCCTACAACATATTAGTTCCACTAAGGTAATGGTGATACGACGATGTTAGTGGGTAGGACTAAGTAGAGATAGAACTAGAGTCTAGTGGTCAGGATGAACCATAGTACCACATCTTTTCCCTGATGCTCCACTCGCATCCAACACACTAACCACACACACAAGCACATGCCTATCCCTAGCATCATCATCATGTTATAAATAAACAGAAGTAAATATACATGAGCAGAAATAATAGTAATATTGGATGACATGTGAGATTCACATTACAAACATACTAGCATAGAATCATTCATGGCGTTGGACACACTAAAAAAAAATTAGTTTGTTATTATCTAGTTAGTGTAAGTCTTGTTCCCTCACCTATAAATGATTTGCAACTATCTTCTAAGCCTTGAAAGTCACTTTAAACTACTTGGGAACCTAGGGAATGTATGGATTTAAGTTAGGGTTCATTTGTACCAAGTTACAGTAATCGAGAATCGAAACAGCACCACTAATGGACGATTGATCCATCCTATGGTGTCATGTTTAGTTTAACTGGACGCCGTGCAGTTGACCCTATGGTTGTGCACCATGTGAGCACACAATTCCTGATAACTTCCTGAATAGCTCTGGTCGACCCTGTTGTCGTATATCATGCAACCACAGCATGCGACCACACTATTTTTGGTAAGTTTTCTCTTTCAAACCGTGTTCTTCCTAAGTCAATTTCTCATCTCATTAGTAGGGTTCATCCTATGGTCAATCTATGACCATTAATTCATAGTTTTACATAGCTATTTACCCTAACCTACTCTCCATGATTCTCCTTTAAGATTTGCTTATGAAATCTCTTGGTTGAGATCTATTCAACATCTCAGTTTACAATGGTAAATCTTATTCTATGTGATCTACACCTATAGATACAAGGTTCATACCTTAAGCCTGTGGTAGAGAACTAGATACCTCCTCTACAGAGCCTTTCGTCTTAAAATATCCTTTTCTTCTTCTCTCTTTCCCTTTTAGGTTTAGGGTTTGAGATTGCTTCAAAAGAGTGAGAGAGGGTAGAGGGATGACCTCTATATAGAGAGAAAATCTCCATATAGAGGCCTCCAATAATTAGGAAAAAAATCCCCTTTGATTTGGAAAGTTTGCAAATCATGGAGTCTGATCTGGCAATGTGCGGTCGATGGTGTGGTCACAAAATCCATCGACCACACCCCTAACAGGTGTCGACCATATGTCTATTTTGACTGGTCTCACTTATCTCATCGTATGGTCGACCATACCAGTTCAGGTAGTCAACCACATGACTCCACTTAACTATTTTTGGGTCGATTCACTTACTTAGTCTTGTTGTTTCTTCACGCGGTTGGTTCACTCGATCCAGCTATGATGGGAAGACCTAGCATGACACGATTAGACCAGGTTAGTAGTATGCGGGACTTATATCAACCCCATCAATACTCACAAAAATATCAGAGTAATTAAAACATCTCAAATTAAAATAAATCATCAAAATCAAGAAAGTAACATATAGCAGAAGTTTTATTATTCAAAATACAAAATTATTTAGCTGACATCTAATAGCTTAAGCCAATGATCAGTCTCTACGAATCACGTTAAGGATCACGAATATCCTCCTTAGGTATGCTGTCATCATCCTCTACACCGAATGAAAAGCTACCTGAAGCAATGAATGATGAAACTATAATATCTAAAATAATTTGTGCGCACAAGCGTAAGCTCAACCACTGAGCTTAGTAGGAAAACTAAACGTGTAACAAGAAAATGGATGCAACTATCAACTATGATCAAGTAAACATCCCCATGTATGGGTCAGTCATTTTGGTCCGCTGCACGTTCAAGATAACCTAAGTATGGAGTCTCTGGCTGCACGGGTCTTCTCTTATCAAAATGACGCTGCCTCACTCGGCATACAGCAACATCCCCATGTATGGGTCAGTCGTTTTGGTCTGCCCTAACTGTAACTCATCCCAAGTTCACCATGCGGCACTTGAGGAGGTAATAATTCCACTAGTCGACTCACCCTCCCATCCATACTGGATCGGGTATGGGGAGCATTGCAGCTACGTTTATACCACCCTTTTATAAACCATGCGATTAAATAACCCCTTAATGCTAGGAGTACAATTATATAGGTATTTAATGTTCAACTATCCATGTCTACTTAATTAGCCATATTATTGGACCGTAATGTAGGCTTCCGACCCCGTCCCAACCCCTACATAGGACATCGTGACTTGACTAAGTTACATATGGTCAATGCAAAGCAACGCGTGTAAGAAGTGGTAAAGCATCCCATTCCATCCACCTTCTTCTTTACCGACTTAGCCATACATCATGAATCAATCACAGATCAGTTTCTTTCATGGAAAGGTAACGAGTGTCCCGTTTCACTTACCCTCCAATCTCTATCAGCACTGCTGATCTCAAGCGCAAGGATGCATATGCATGAGCATACGAAGTAGCATATTGGATGGCATGTTATTACACAAGGCATGTTATCAATCTCACAACAACACACAACATAATAATAGAGATAGACACGCATCCAAAAGGTTTAGTTCCCTTACCGAAAGCATAAAGGAGTAGACTACTGTGATCTCGATCGAGTAGCATCTTACCAAAGTCTTCATAACTATATCAAAATCATATACACATTATTAATTATCCAATAGATTTATGCATGTTTTGCTTTAAGTTTATTATTATTGTGCTCACAGCGTTACTGACTTGCCTGGTAATTGTCACAACCCATTCTGGGTAATCGTGCATGATTTTTGAGTCATTCACGAGACAACTCAAATCTTCAAGCAACCGATAACCAAAATGATCTACCAGCAAACCCACAGTCTACATAAGTGATATCGATAATAATCTAAAGATAAATAACAATAGTGAAGTGGAATTTATACTTGCAGTGAAATCATAATAGTGAACACATGCCTCTAATGTTATCATTACATAATAAGTCTGTTATGTCTTACAAACCGTTTCACAAATAACATTCATATTACATATTCCCCATACTAGTAAGTAGAGTAAATCTGAATAAAATACTATATATAGATCAAACCACATCTATCTATAAACATCAAGGTCATAGGGGGCAAGGTGCTAACTCAGGTCCCGAAGATATAATCCCTACAGGTACAGCCCTTGACATGATCCCTCAATCAAACCCAAATGAAAAGTACCCTCAACAATCGAAGGATCCATATCAGCTGTTGTAGAAGAGGTACCTACAACCAAAGCTAAAAAAATGTTGATATCAAGGGGTGAGCTCCCATCCCAGCTCAGCAAGAAGTCAGGTATCAATGCAACCCTAATACAACAATTTAATGGTGCAATAAAGTAAGTAAACAAGCAACTGTAACTGGCAAATCAAATGTGTATGTAGCCATGGTCGGCTTGTACCCTAGCGAGGATCTGCCGGTGCTCCCTACCTGAACAATGCTAGTGGCTCTGCCCTGAACATATACCCATGGCTCCCCCTTGTGTAAGACCAGTATCAAACTAACCCGGTCTTACCACCTTGAACTAGGTTTACTCATCATGGTTGAGCAAAATGGACCAAGGGCGTGAAGGAGATCGTGATCCCAGGTAAAATCGACCCAAAAACACTTAAATTAAGGGGAGGGGCGCATACCCAGCAAAGGAGGGTCGGACCCCAAGACAAGGTCGGACCCCGTTTTAAGAGGGGGGTCGGACACTATAGGAACTAGGGGTCGACCGGATCATCGACCCCCTCATCGACCCCCAGTTGCCGCAAGAAACAAAAATTAGGAAAGTTTCTTAATTTTGGTTGGACTCTTTCCAAATCTCAATGGGACTTATTTTAGGAGTTTTTACTCTATAAATAGGACGTCCCTAAGCTTCTTTCACTCCTTTTACAACCCTAATTGAATTGAGAGAAAGAGAAGAGAAGGAAGAGAAGAAGAAGAGAAGCAAGGAAAACAAGAAAGCAAAAAGGAGAAGAGTTGCAGAGAAGGAGTATTTTTCTCAGGTATGGATACTAATTCCATGAGTTTCTACAGACCTTAGGTTAGATAATGAAGAGAGTATGATCTCGGAGAATCCCAAACCATCAACCCATGGTTAGGTTTCCATGGAAAACCATGGGGAAGTCATGAAAGCCATTTAGGTGAATAAATCATGGTTATAGGCCGTAGAACATGTGTAATATGGACTGTAGTAGCAAGCCATAGGACCCCAAACATGAAGAATGGACTGAAAGCAGAAAAATCAACAAAACCCACAGGGGGTCGCATGGGGGGTCGATGGCCAATCGACCCTACCGGACCTTGAGCATCGACCCCGGTGTTGGGAAGTCCGGAATAGGGGTGGTCGCACCGGGGTCGATCATTACTCCGACCCTACCTACGACCCCCAGTTAACAGTATGGTTTTTAAATTTGAAATAAATTCTAATTAAGTTCTATCGACTTTGTTAGGTCTTCTAGCAATATAATAACAATATAAAGGTGATTCTAAAGCTTGGAAGAGGATCTATTAACAGGTTAAGGTGAGGGAACAAGACCTAAACTAATTGGTTAATAATAAACTGTTTTATTTCTTGAGTCCAATGCCATATTGATTCTATGCGTGTATGTTTGTATGTGCATTCAACATGTCATCCAATATTTCTATTATTTGTTCATGCATATTTACTTTATTGTTTATTACATGATGATGATGATGATGATAGGAATAGGCATGTGAATGTTTGTGTTTGGCTAGTGTATATGGTGCGGGTAGGGATGGTATCAACCGATACTTCGATGCCATTTTCATTGGGGTATATTGTGCCATAGCCTATTCAAGTCATGTCCACTGACGTCGTCGTATCGCCATTACCTTAACAGAACTATTATGTCATAGAGTATCAGGGGAGGTGGTCTCGGTCCTTGTAGTCTCTGACTCTACCGGGGGGCCTTAGCTCTATCTCTATGGATGTTCTGAGGGATGCTGGGGTGAGGCCTTAGATACACTGTTTGGCATTAAGATTGGTTAGTTGTGAGTCCAATTTGCAACCCTAGCCAGCAGGGGTTTGTTTGTTGGTATGGTATCAACCGATACAGCCATGATCGTTTTTCATAGGGTGTATATTGTGCCATTCTGGGTGCATGTAGGGCAATGGTGCCATTTTCATTGGGCGTTTCCACACACTCGTGTATAGAGGTGCGGCGGCCACCTATCCTTTCTATAGCACATTGTAAACTATAAACCAGACCAAAGATATGATTTGACTGTATGCATATGTATTGTTGCATTATTTTGTTTGCTCACTGAGCCATGATGTGTGCTCACCCCTCGACGTCGAATATTTTTAGTTGATGATGCAGGTATTACCGTCAAAGATTATATAAATGCTCCAGTGTACGGGAATGTGACGGCGATGGAAGTGGAAGATGCATTGGATACACATGACTCCTCTTGCGAGTGCAACTCATGTGTATTCGATTAGATTTTTTTTCTAGATTTATTTATTTGGAATTATTAAGGACATGTATTTGATATTTATTTATGTCTCAGTTGATACAAAATAATTTGCTATTTAATTATTAATATCACAGTAGATTCTCAGTTCATTTTACTATAAGACTTCCGCTATTGTGTATTTACTCTGATTATGAATGTGGATGTATGAGGTTTAGATCAGTCGGATACCATCTGTACGAGATCCTGATTGAACCGTTGGTTTACTAGCGGTTCATCACACCATTCTGAAGTGTTTGGAATTGGGGTGTGACAACTTGGTATCAGAGCATCTCAGACCGTGTCCGCTAAACTAGCATACCCTCACGACGAATTATGAACTGAGATAGGATAAAAGTAAAAACTGTAATATTAACACACTATAAGCACAAGTGATGTTTGAGACCAAATTTGAAAAGACAATAATGCATCTATTAAAGGAAGAAACAATTTTACACACAATGAGAGGGAAGCAAACGTACATACATAGCTAAAGCAGAGTACAGTCCACAACCGGACAGTTACTCTGTAGTACAATGAAAGAAAATAGATACAATCATGAAGCTGGAGGTGAAGGAGGAGGCGGTGCCTCACAATATCTGTCAAAATCCTCAGTGTAGACTCTAGTCAACCTGGCTATCTAAGTCTGGGTCATCTGAAGACTAGCTGTAAGATCAGCTACCCGCTGATCAGTCCGGCGTTGAGCCTCTATGAGCTCTCCCATCCTCCTGTCTGATGTATGCTGGGCGTCTATGAGCTCATCTACTCTCACACGCTGAGCGTCTAGTAACTCTTCCATCCTCAGATCAGATCTTTGCTGAGCCTCTCTGATCTCTTGCAACATCTCCATCATATCAGAAGGTGGGTGTGAAGGACCAGCCGCATGAGAAGGACCAACCTCATGAGAAGGACCCACCGCATATGAAGTACCAGCTCCAGCCGCATGCGTAGGTGAAGGCGTTGGTATCGAGTCTACATCCATGTACATGCGGCCATCATCATCAACAGGCTCCGTATAAACTCCAACAGCGGCGGCAGCTGCCTCAGCGTTAGCTATCTCTACGTTAGTGTGAGGGCTCACCATCGCGTTCCTCTCCTCATCATTGACCTGGGCATCCCGCATGCCCATCTTACAAATAGCCTCCCAATCTAGAGGCGACGAGAAGGTCTTCTCCTGAATCTTCTCATCCACTAAATCAATCCCCAGGCGGGTAAGCAGCATAGTGATCATACGTCTGTACGGAAGGTTGCCAATGTAACTGGGCAACGTAGCAGTGATCATAGTACGCATAATGATGTACAGAAGGCAGATGGGCTGTCTAGTGCAAATGCTGTACAAAAGATACTGGGTCAGCTGGGAAACCCTCTCGTAATGGCCACTCTACGGGATCAGGTTATGCTGAATAATCTTGCAATATACCCATGGAGCTGGACGAATATAGCATGCCCTCATCTGCCAGTGATCAGGTCGTAGGAGCTGATTATCGATCTCGGCCCTCATCTATAAAGAGAAGAACTGGGACTCTCCCGGAGCACAGAAAACCATGGGGCCATCATAGGAAATGCCCAGTAGGTCGGCCAGCTGCCGATAATCGAATGAAATGTCCACCCCTTTGACATAGCTTGTGATGCGCAGCTCAAGACCCCTCTCGACATCATTGTAATCCCCCACCACCTGAAGGTTACAATAAAACTGGCATACTAAATCCGGACGGGTGCATGCGTCATAAGTGATAACTGGGAGCCAGCCCATATCACCAAACGCCCTCTCTACATTGAACAGGGCCAACTCAGTCAAGTTCACCATACGACCACCCTCTACTTTCTTGCGAGTGTAGTGGGCATATTGTGCCTCGGCTTCATTAGAGTGGAAACGAAGAGGATCACGAACTCTAGGTACTTTGGTACGGGCCATGATATCTGCAAATAAGAAAGAAAACAGATAAGCATGTTAGTAGGGTAGAAAAAGCCAAAATTTTGACATTATAACGACGTAAGTGGGCCAAAAGCCTCACTTGTCACCCATACACATGGGCAGGAGGACTTACGTAGGTTCTAACATATCCTACAACACTCACCCAGTAGGAAATTCCAACTAATGGGATCCAATTTGAAGAAATTGCGAGAAATCAAAAATTTTGACAAATTAGGGCAAAAAGAGCAAAAATCCAAGTTTCTCGATAACCAACCGATGAAACTCAAAAAATTTTTAGGGCTTTCGTTCCTCGAGACACCAATAACAAAATCCCCCATTAAAAATCGAATTTTTACGGTTGGAAAAATTTTAATTTGAAAAATACAAGTTAAACGGGCGAAAACCTAGAAATGGAAACCTAAAAACAGGTAAAAATGAGAAAACATACCGGTAGGAACGATGTGGACGTCGAAACACGGACCCAAATTGACCAATATAGCAGAGTGGCACTACAACTCAGAGGTGGGAGACGAGTCGAAACGGGAAAGAAATAATGGGAAATGAACCCAGAATCGGACATTAAAAATCTGATTTTTGGTCTGGGGGTCGGACAATTCGACCAGGATCATTGACCCCATACCGACCCCCGTATCGACCCCTAGCTCTCGGGAATCTGACAGAAAACCAGGGGTCACACCTGGGGGTCGGACATCCATCGACCCCCATATCGACCCCCAGCTCTCGGGAACTTGACAGTAAACCAGGGGTCGCACTTGGGGGTCGGACACCCATCGACCCCCGCATCAACCCTCGGCTCTCGAGAAGAACAGGTTATTCCCAGGGTCGGATACTGAGGGTCGGACATACCATCGACCCCCACCATCGACCCTGCATAGAAAAATAGTGTTTTTCGTAGAATGAGCTGAAAATTTTGAAATTTTATATCGGTTAGCATGTCTACATGAAGTATAAATGATTGTCTCACGTATTTTGATGATTTTCAGACACCCCCATTCTCAGGAGAAAATATGTTTGGGCGTAGAGTAACTAGGCAGAGCCAAAATGCAGTTCCACCACCACCACCTGTGGAGGAAACTAGTCAAGAAAATATATATGCGCAGGGTGATCCACAGGTTGCACCACCAAAAAATCCAGGTCAGGCAAATCGTACAAACTTGCCACCTCCACCATCGGAGCTAGCAACCGTAGTTATGAACCTAGCACAGTAGCTGAAACAAATGCAACACGAACAGGCTCAAATGCAAGTGGCAATGGGGATTATGTTCCAGGCCGCACATGCTACACCCATGATGACTGGACAAGCCAGTGCAGCACCGGTGGGTAACTACCCAGCACCTCAAACACCTCAACCACCAGCTGCACAGATTCCAGTACCAGGTCCGAAAGCAGCTCAGGTTAATTATTAGTATCCACAACTTATGTTTGGGGCATACCCCCAAAATCAAATGGATCATACTCGACTGGTTGAGAGATTCTTGAAGATGAAGCCCAAGGAGTTTAATGGTAAACCGTCTGATCCTTTATGGCCAGCACATTGGATAGACGGGATGGAGAAAAATTTTCTTATGATGACTATTACAGAAGAAGAAAAGGTATTATCTGCCACCTTCATGCTAAAAGGCGATGCACATCATTGGTGGAAATCTACCAGGGCCTATCTATTGACGAAGCACGCCCTATTGACTTGGGCTATTTATAAAGAAGCTTCTTTGAGAAGTATTTTCCCCAAAGCTTCAGAGATTCTATGGAGAAGGAGTTCCTGAGTTTATATCAGGGCCAGATGTCCGTGGATGCATATCAACAGTGTTATGAGGAGCTGTTTTTCTTTGCACCACTTAGTATGCAAGAAGAAGGCACTAAGACCCGTAGGTTTGTCACGGGACTTAGAGGAAGCATCAGAGAGCACGTCCTGGGTTTGGAAAAGAAGATATACAATGAAGTTGTCCAAATTGCTCGAGTTATAGAATCCAGCCAGAAGGAAAGTTATTTTACATAGAACAGAGGCATAAAAAGGCCAGCCAGAAATGCTTATAACGGAGGTAACAACAAGACATTTAAACCCTTCTGTGCTCAAGGCTTTATTGTTGCATCCAAGACTACCCCAGTGACTCAACAGCAACCAAAGCCAAATTCTGAGGGTCCGAGATGTTATAACTGCAGCCAAATGGGACATATGGCAAGGGAGTGTACTAAGCCCAAGAAGCACTTACATCAAGGACGAGTATATGCTGTTACATCCGAGGATGCTGCCGCATCACCCGATGTGGTCACAGGTATGACCGAAACCTTTAAAATTATATTACATTGTATGAGCATGTAGACTAAGTAAAATAAATCACAGGTATCGTATCTATAAATGACATACCCACCAGAGTCCTCTTTGATTCAGGAGCTACTCATTCCTTTATATCTGTGTCATTTGGAAAGAAGCTCAACCTATCCATCAAAACATTGGACTACAAACTACTTGTACGGTCACCGATGGGGTTAGAAGTGGAGTTAGAGAAAGGTTATGGGCCATGTCCAGTTCTCATTGGCGAGAAAACCTTAGATGCAACCTTGATCCAACTTGGGATGGCAGACTTTGACGTCATCTTGGGAATGGACTGGTTAGCTCGGCATTCTGCGAACCTACTATGCGTCGAAAAGAAACTAACATTTAAAGACAAAGAAGGAGCAGAATTCAGTTTTGTGGGAACCAAACTTCCCCGTAAATGCAAGCTCATACTCTCAGAACTAAAGGCTAAGAAGTGCCTTGAGAAGGGGGCAGTCAGGTATCTAGTATCAGTGGTCGACCTCACCAAGGAAGCACCACAGATGGAAGATATTGATGTCATGCGGGACTACCCCGACATGTTTCCTGAGGAACTACCAGGATTACCACCTGACCGAGCCATAGAGTTTGTGATAGATCTTATACCTGGAGCCACACCAGTATCAAAAGCACCTTATATAATGGCTCTTACTGAACTGAAGGAATTGAAAGTGTAACTACAGGAACTGCTGGACAAGGGTTATATTCGACCCAATGTATCATCATGGGGAGCACCAGTATTGTTCGTAAAGAAGAAGGACGGTAGCGTTCAATTATGTATCAACTATCGGGAGCTGAATAAACTTACAATCAAGAATCGATATCCACTACCTCGGATCGATGACTTGTTCAATCAGTTGCAAGGAGCAAAAGTATTTTCTAAGATCGATCTTCGGTCAGGCTACCATCAGTTGAAGATTAAAGATGGTGATATTCCTAAGATAGCTTTCAGGACCAGGTATGGACATTATGAATTCTTGGTCATGTCTTTTGGATTAACAAACGCACCAGCAACTTTCATGGAACTTATGAACCGGGTTTTTCATGATATGTTGGATACGTCGATTATTGTATTTATTGACGATATATTGGTATATTCCAAGGACAAAGAAACCCATATTAAGAACCTAAACACCGCCCTACAGCGTTTAAGGAAAGAGAAGCTATATGCCAAATTTACCAAATGTGAGTTTTGGCTAAGTGAAGTCGCCTTCCTAGGCCATGTAGTATCCGCTGAAGGAATCAAAGTGGACCCCTGCAAGATCGAGGCTATTGTAAAATGGGAAGCACCAAAGAGTGTTTCCAAAATTAAAAGCTTTCTGGGTCTCGCTGGTTATTATCGGATATTTGTGGAATACTATTCCCGGATTGCCGTACCTTTCACCAGTTTGACTAAGAAAGGTGAAAAGTTTGTGTGGATGGATAAATGTGAGAAGAGCTTCCAGACATTGAAGACCAGATTGATATCCGCTCTGATTTTGACTATTCCCGTTCCCGGATAGCCATTTACCTTGTACACTGATGCATCAGGATTGGGATTAGAATGTGTGCTTATGCAAGGAGAACAAATAATTGCTTATGCCTCGAGACAGTTGAAGACACATGAGAAAAATTATCCCACTCATGATTTGGAGTTAGCAGCAGTAGTACATGCTGTCAAGATATGGAGACATTACCTATACGGAGAGAAGTTCCAGATTAAATCGGACCATAAGAGTCTTACTTATTTATTTAATCAAAAGGAGTTGAATATTAGACAAAGAAGATGGCTAGAACTACTGAAAGACTATGATTGTGATATCCAGTATCATCCGGGGAAAGCTAATGTAGTAGCGAATGCGTTGAGCAGAAAGGCAGTGATAAAATCCCAGGGAGAGGTTAGCACAACTGCAGCAATGTGTACTACCAGAATGGTATTCAATCACGGCAATGAACAGTATGTGATAGATACAACGGATGGATCAGCCAACCAAGGGTTTATTCATCGGTTTTCAAACATGTTCGCTGCATTGAAGATTATACCGGATATAATTGATGAAGTGAAGATAGCTATCAAATTAGACCCTTACCTGAGAACGGTGCAAGAAGACATCGAAAAAGGTAGGACTAACCCTGAGTTCACCTTGGACAAAGAGAAGGTACTGAAGTACAAAGGAAGGATATGTGTACCCGAAATAGAAAGTGTGGACATTAGACACCGACTGATGAAAGAAGCCCATACCACACCATCTATTCGATACATCCTGGAAGTACAAAAATATATCATGTCCTAAAGAAACTATATTGGTGGAGAGGAATGAAAGCAGATGTAGCCAAGTTCGTGTCTCAATGCCTAAATTGTCAGAAAGTAAAGGCTGAACGACAAAGACCCGTAGGACTGTTACAGCCGTCACCGGAACCAGCATGGAAATGGGATTGCATCACTATGGACTTCGTCACGAGATTAGCACTGACTCCTCAAGTGGTTGACGTAGTTTGGGTGATTGTAGACCGTCTGACTAAGATAGCTCGCTTTATACCGATACGACCTCAGTATACACTGGAAAGGTTACCAAAGCTGTATGTGGATAATATTGTTTGATTACACGGTGTACCAGAGAGCATTGTGTCCGATAGAGATCCACGATTTACTTCCATGTTTTGGGAAGGATTGCAAAAGGCTATGGGTACAAGATTAAAATTTAATACTGCATTCCATCCACAGACAGATGGACAGTCAGAGCGTACAATCCAGATTCTAGAAGATATGCTACGAGCATGTGTAATTGATTTCAAAGGATCATGGGATGAAAAGCTACCACTGATCGAGTTCACTTATAACAATAGCTATCAGGCTACTATACAGATATCACCCTATGAAGCACTGTATGGCAGAAAGTGTCGAACTCCTTTATTTTGGAATGAAATTGGAGAACGTAGTATTGTTGGGCCAGAATTTGTTGAAGAGACTTGCCGCGTGGTCGACATTATCAAGGAAAGAGTGAGAACAGCCCAGAATCGTCAGAAGCAATATCTAGATACTCGACGCAGAGATCTTGAGTTCGTTGTGGGTGAAAAAGTATTCTTAAAGGTATCACCTATGCGAGGTCTGAAACGGTTTGGACAGAAAGGGAAACTAAGTCCAAGATATGTCGGGCCATATGAGATTCTAGCTATGCGTGAAAAAGTGGCTTACCAGTTAGCATTACCACCATCTATGTCAAGTGTGCATGACGTATTTCATATTTCCCTATTGAAGAAGTATGTCAAGGATCCAACGCATGTTTTGACAGTTGATCTATCGGATTTGACTGATGATTTGACATTTAAAGTAACAACAACTGAAATCACTAGCCGAAAGGTTCAATGACTGTGCAACCGAGATATCTATTATGTTAAGGTTATTTGGAGAAGTAGAAACATGGAAGAAATTACATGGGAAGAAGAGAATGCTATGCGAAAGCAATACCCTCACTTATTTGATTCAGAAGGTACGTATAATTTCGAAGACAAAATTTTTATAAGTAGGGGGGAGTTGTAAGACCCGTATCAAACTAACCCGGTCTTACCACCTTGAACCAGGTTTACCCATCATGGTTGAGCAAAATGGACCAAGGACGTGAAGGAGATCGTGATCCTAGGTATTAAATCGACCCAAAAACACTTAAATTAAGGGGAGGGTCGCATACCCAGCAAGGGAGGGTCGGACCCCCCAAGACAGAAGGTCAGACCCCAGTTTTACAGAAGGGGTCGGACACTATAGGAACCAGGGGTCGACGGCCCCCAGTTGCTGCCAGAAATAGAAATTAGGAAAGTTTCTTAATTTCGGTTGGACTCTTTCCAAATCTCAATGGGACTTATTTTAGGAGTTTTTACTCTATAAATAGGACGTCCCTAAGCTTCTTTCACTCCTTTTACAACCCTAATTGAATTGAGAGAAAGAGAAGAGAAGTAAGAGAAGAAGAAGAGAAGCAAGGAAAAGAAGAAAGCAAAAAGGAGAAGAGTTGCGGAGAAGGAGTATTCTTCTCAGGTATGGATACTAATTCCATGAGTTTCTACAGACCTTAGGTTAGATAATGAAGAGACTATGATCTTGGAGAATCCCAAATCATCAACCCATGGTTAGGTTTTCATGGAAAACCATGGGGAAGTCATGAAAGCCATTTAGGTGAATGAATCATGGTTCTAGGCCGTAGAACATGTGTAATATGGACTGTAAGTAGCAAGCCATAGGACCCCAAACACGAAGAATGGACTGAAAGCAAAAAAATCAACAAAACCCACAAGGGGTCGCATGGGGGGTCGATGGCCAATCGACCCTACCAGACCCTGAGCATCGACCCCCAGTGTTCGGGAAGTCCAGAATAGGGGTGGTCACACCAGGGGTCGATCATTACTCCGACCCTACCTCTAATCCCCAGTTAACAGTATGGTTTCTAAATTCAGAATAAATTTTAATTAAGTTCTATCGACTTTGTTAGGTCTTCTAGCAATATAATAACAATATATCTAAAGCTTGGAAGAGGATCTATTAACAGGTTAAGGTGAGGGAACAAGACCTAAACTAATTGGTTAATAATAAAAAATTTTATTTCTTGAGTCCAATGCCATACTGATTCTACGCGTGTATGTTTGTATGTGCATTCAACATGTCATCCAATATTTCTATTATTTATTCATGCATATTTACTTTATTGTTTATTACATGATGATGATGATGATGATAGGAATAGGCATGTGAATGTTTGTGTTTGGCCAGTGTATATGGTGCGGGTAGGGATGGTATCAATCGGTACTTCGATGTCATTTTCATCGGGGTATATTGTGCCATAGCCTATTCAAGCCATGTCCATTGACGTCGTTGTATCGCCATTACCTTAGCAGAATTATTTTGTCGTAGAGTATCAGGGGAGGTGGTCTCGGTCCTTATAGTCTATGACTCTACCGGGGGGTCTTAGCTCTATCTCTATGGATGTTCTGAGGGATGCTGGGGTGAGGCCTTGGATACACTGTTTGGCATTAGGATTGGTTAGTTGCGAGCCCAGTTTGCAACCCTAGCCAACAGGGGTTTATTTGTTGGTATGGTATCAACCGGTACAGCCATGACCATTTTTCATGGGGTGTATGTTGTGCCATTTTAGGTGCATGTGGGGTGACGGTGCCGTTTTCATTGGGAATTTCCACACACTCGTGTATAGAGGTGCGGCGGCCACCTATCCTTTCTATAGCACATTGCAAACTATAAACCAGACCAAAGATATGATTTGACTGCATGCATATGTATTGTTGCATTGTTTTGTTTGCTCACTAAGCAATGATGTGTGCTCACCCCTCGACGTCAAATCTTTTTAGTTGATGATGCAGGTATTACCGTCGAAGATTATATAAATGCTCCAGTGTACGGGAAAGTGGCGGCGATGGAAGTGGAAGATGCATTGGATACACATGACTCCTCTTGCGAGTGTAACTCATGTGTATTCGATTAGATGTTTTTTTTTTCTAGATTTATTTATTTGGAATTATTAAGGACATGTATTTGATATTTATTTATGTCTCAGTTGATACAGAATAATTTGCTATTTAAATATTAATATCACAGTGGATTCTCAGTTCATTTTACTATAAGACTTCCGCTATTGTGTATTTACTCTGATTATGAATGTGGATGTTTGAGGTTTAGATCAGCCGGATACCATCTGTACGAGATCCTGTTGAACCGTTGGTTTGCTAGCGGTTCATCACACCATTCTGAAGTGTGCGGAATTGGGGTGTGACACCCTGAGTACTTTGTACCCCACCACCTGGATTACTTCCCCTCACAAAAGAATAAATCATTTGACCATGGTTGATGAATAATGCATGAGTGATATAATAGAAGAGGGCTGCACCCCAACAGAGATCCCCGATACCACTCCAATGGATCATTGTGCCCCCATTAAAGTACTAGCCGAGGCATATGAATGTGTATTGTGCTCCAACATGCTATACGTCCATAGTATCCCATCAAACAACATTCACATCTATATCAAACAATCATATAATATGGCATGTGTAAGCAATTAATAAAGCTGTACTCTAGCAGAGATCTCCGGTGCTACTCTAGTAGATCACCGTGCCCCCACTAGAGTACAGCATACCAACGTGGTTTGTGTATTGTGCTTTAACATGCCACAAGCCAATTATACATGATCATAAGTAGGGTTGCATCCCAGCAGAGATCCCTGAATCCCCACTCCCATGGTTTGTCGTGCCTTTACTAAAGTACTAGCCCATCCCAACGTGATTCATGAAGTCGCCCATTACATGAACCACCATACATGGGTGGCACCCAACAGAGATCCCCGGATCCCTACTCTAATGGATCACAGTGTCTTTACTAAGGTGCTAGCAGACCAACATGGTACTAATGCCCGTGCTCCAATACGTCATACGTCCCATCATACATGATCATGCACATATAATGATATGAAAGACTACACCAAACAACATGGCCCATGTATTGTGCTCTAACACGCCATACGTTCATCATACAACATCCAAACATACATAGTTATTGTTATATGCAAATTTATGAACATATATATAGTTTATTGGATGACATGTTGTAGAAAGGAAATGCACAAACAACACAACACAAGCTCAAACACTTCGGACCCAACCCCTTACCTATAGACACCAAAGATACTACTAAACTTTGAAGTAGGCAGAAGGCTCCGACCACTACCCATGTTGTTTTACCTAATTGATTAGATAACATGATTAGGTTGGTGAACATCTTTTAAACCAGCATGGACACGTCCTAGGTGTCCATGCATGGGTCCCAAGATAAGTCAGGAACTGAATGGTTGGTCTTCTATAATCCAAACTAGGCATACATGTCATACTTCATTCTCGATGTATCGATACTATGAAATGCAACATGATCTCTCTATCCTATCCGAGCACAAGAAATCCCCTTCTAAGATCACACATTCACGGTATTCCACAAGACAAACCAATCTTAATGATTATCAGAGTAAATTTACCATCTTATTTTAAAAACATAAATAGTCCAAACTCATAGAAAGTAAATTAGAAAAAAACTTATAAATTTAAAACCATTAAATCAATGCTGACCAATTACTAAATAAATTATTGTATTTAAGTCTAGAGTATTCATAAGCATAGTTCATTGTTCTAATATTCAAAACCAATTAATCTAAAAATAAATAATCTAAATTAAATTATGTCCAAACCAATAATATTTTTTATAGTTTATTTGTTGCATAAACCCAAAATAAATAGAATAGTCCCAACTAAAAGAAGAAAACATAGGCACAGCTTAAACCCATGCTCAGCTTTATGAAAGACTTCAAGAATCAGACAACGTCCTCTTCAAGCTTAGAGTCTTCGTCTTCCACACCAGACGAATTACAACCAGAAGAATCACGAAAAATACCTGTAATATTTAAAAGAGTTTGTGTGCGCAGGGTAAGATTAATCACAGAGCTTAATAAGAAAACTAAATGTGCAACACACAATATACATGCAACTATCAATTACGGTCAGGTATATAACTGTAAGTGCCAGCTCAAGACAACCCACACATGGAGTCTCTGACTATACTGGTTACTCCCAAAGAACGAATACTATCCCACACATTGAGCATAGCAACATCCCCCAAATATGAAATAAACAAAAAAAAAAT
>JAMYWD010001574.1:0-70741 GCA_028583415.1 Protea cynaroides
TCGGTTCACTTATGCCGAGGGTGGCAAAAATGGGGTGCTTACAGACGAGCAATTTGACTAAAATCTTTAATGAACCTCCAATAGAAATCAGCATGTCCTAGAAAGGAGCGAATGTCCTTAACAGATTTGGGAACAGGTCGCTTTTCAATCAATTCTACTTTGGCTCTGTCAACCATGATCCCATCTTTGGAAATGATGTGACCCAACACTATGCCCTGTTTTACCATGAAGTGACATTTCTCCCAATTTAAAACTAAATCTTTCTCCGTACACCTGACAAGAACTAAGGAAAGATTATGTAGGCAATCAGAAAAAATAGACCCATGCACAGAAAAAACATCTATGAATACTTCTAAATATTGCTCTACCATATTTGAGAAGATGCTCATCATGCACCTTTGAAAAGTGGTAGGGGCATTGCATAGCCCAAAAGGCATGCGTCGGTAAGCATAGGTTCCGTAGGGGCATTTGAAAGTGGTCTTGTATTGGTCATCTAAGGCAATGGGGATTTGATTGTAATCGGAGTATCCATCTAAAAAGCAATAGTATTCATGTCTGACTAACCTCTCTAACATTTGGTCAATGAAAGGCAAAGGGAAGTGATCATTCCACGTTGTCGTATTCAGCTTTTTGTAGTCTATGCAGACTCTCCATCTTGTTTGGATACGGATTAGAATCAATTCATTGTCAACAATAGCAACTACAGTGCCTCCTGACTTCTTTGGTACCACATGTACTGGACTTACCCACTCACTGTCAGATATGGGATATATGATCCCATGAGCTAAACACTTTAGAATCTCTTTCTTAATTGCTTCCTTCATCACAGGATTTGCTCGTCTCTGAGGTTCCCTTGAGGGGTTGGTATCTTCCATAAGGTGTATATGATGGTGAACAATAGACGGACTAATACCTTTGATGTTAGCCACAGTCCAACCTAAGTCTTCCTTGTGATTTTGTAAGAGTTTAACTAACTCTTCTTCCTAATTAGAAGTCAAATCAGATGCAATAATAACAGGAAGAGTCTAGTCAGGTCCTAGGAAGGCATACTTCAAAGTGGATGGTAACTCCTTTAATTCTAAGCTAAGTGGTTCAACCATTGAGGGCTTGGGATTGGAAGTGGATAGAGGTCCTAGAGGTTCCACAGGTGTGTGGATACTCCATGCCTCTGATGAGAAATTATCATCTACTCCTCCCAACTCTTCCATACACTGCAAGAATTTCGAGTCAATGTCAAAAGTGGTCTCTACATGGTCAGGGATTCTTGGAGCATATGTACTTTCTCATTCGATTTCTTACCCAGCCTAAATACATTTAAATCAACAGTTTGGTTACCAAATGACAGTTTCATGAGACTGTTCCTGCAATCTATCAGTGCATTGCTTGTAGCCAGAAACGGTCTCCCTAAAATGATAGGGATTTGATCCCTATTGGAGACAGGATGTGTTTCTAAAACAATAAAATCCACAGAAAAAAGAAATTCTCCTACCTTTAACAAAACATCCTCTACCATTCCTTTAGGAGTTTTTACAGAACGATCAGCTAGTTGAAGTGAGATGGACGTTGGTTTCAACTTTCCCAATCCTAATTGTTGGTAAACATGGTAAGGTAGAAGATTCACACTTGCACCTAAGTCTAGCAGAGCATGATCAATAAAAGTGTTGCCTATGATGCAAGAGATGGTAGGACAGCCAGGGTCCTTGTATTTGGCTGCCACAGGATGGTTCAGAAGGGAACTTAAATGTGCAGCCAAGAATACCTTTTTAGGGATTTGACTAATCCTCTTTTGTGTGCATAAGTCTTTAAGGATTTTTGCATAAATAGGAATTTGATCAATTTCATCCAAAAGTGGGATATTCAATTCTACCTGTTTGAAGACCTCTAAAATTTTATCAACTAAAGCAGTCTTCTTCTGGTTTACCAACCTATTAGGGAATGGGGCTGGTGGAGTAAAAACTCTGTCGGGGACAGTCTCTTTGGGTCTTTCAGGTACATCAGACGAACTTGAAGAAAGAGGCTCAGTAGCTGCCTCAGATTGGGGAACATTAACGGGAGCAACTGTGGGTTTGTTCTTTGGTGCATCATCCCGAAGGTACTCTTGGCCACTCCGTAATTCATGGACTGCATTACATTGTTTGGTGGACCCTGATTGACTCTCTATGCCATTTACTTAAGGGTTTGACCTATTTGGTTGTGGGTATTGGCGTGGGTTGGTCTCTGGTTGGCTGGGCAGAATACCCTTGTTCTTTTCATACATTAGGGCAACCAATTGTGTAAGTGTCCTCTCCATACTGGTATTGTCACACCCCAATTCTGACTGAACCAGAAGTGTGAGTGAACCGTCACTGAACCAACGGTTCACACCAGGATCTCAATAAGACCGTGTCCACTCATACAAACCATTGCACATAACCACAATCAGAATAATAATAAATACAGCAGAAGTCTTAAATAGAATGAACTGAGTAATCTATTGATAAATTTAAATAAATAGCAAGTTATTCAAATTCCCAAAACTTAAGTAAGTATCTTTACATCAATTGTATCTTCAACCAAAAATAAATAGAATAAATAAAATCAAATCCTAAAGGTACACGCAGAAAGGGCACTCGCATGAAGCGTCATGCTCGTCCTCTCCTGCTTGCACGTCCAGGGCAGCCATGCCTCCATACACTAGAGCGTCCACGTAATCCTTCACTGTGTAACCTGCATCAACATCTAAAAAATAATGTGTACAAAAGGGTGAGCTCACAACTTAGCTCAGTAAGACAATCAGACAAAGAAACAAACATATGCATGAGTAACATTTACATCATGATCTGGTTTTAAGTTTGCAATGTGCTATAGAAAGGATTGGCGGCCACCGCACCTCTATACACGAGTGTGTGAAGCCGCCCAATGGATCAAACACCACTGCCGTCACACATGCACCCTATCATGGAATAGAGATAGAGCTAAGGCGTCTGGATCAAACACCGTCAACACCTCCCCTGATACTCTACCCATACCAAGACGTAAGCCCCTATTGGCGAGGGCTTACAAACTGGGCTCGTAACTAACCAATCCAACATGTCATCACAGTAGGCCCTATCCTAGCGTAACTCCCTACGGCATAGAGATAGAGCTAGAGTCTAGTGGTTAGGCCGGAGACCACAGTGTCACTCCCTCCCCCTGATACCCTACCAGCACCAAGCATGCTAAGACAGAACGATACAAAAAGGTGCTAGTGTGAGGAATGATCCCAGACCCCAGGCCCTTCCCATTCCACACACCAACAAAAATAATCACATGCCTAATAGTCACAACCTAGCATAGCAAGTATGCATGAACAATAATAATAACTGAAAGTAAAGGATGACATGTGAGAATGCACAAACATCAATCCACAGAACCATAATTATTAACAACGGTTTACTGTTATTTAATTATTAGGGTTTAGATCCGATTCCCTTACCTGATGCTTGTTTGATAGCTTGCTCCGCGTCACAGTATCCAAACTTGCTATCACAAGGTCTTACACGATATTAGGGTTTAATTAGAATAGTTTTCTTAGGGTTTACGTTGGTCGGAAAACCAACGAGATTACAAACACATCTCACAGAGCTGATCGGCCACAGGTACCAATCGCATTCCATCACTGTTCTGTCGGATAAATCATTGAAGAAGTTTCTCAAACGATCTGATGTATCTGGGCGAATGGTCAATTGGGCAGTAGAGCTTGGTGAGTTTGATTTAAGTTTCCACCCTCAAATAGCCATTAAAACAAGCCTTGGCAGATTTTCTTGTAGAGAGTACCCTCCCAGACGGTACTGAAGTAGGATCAAACCCTGAACAGGCATTGAAAGTGGGTCGAACCAAGATTGTTATTGCCCCAGAAGAACCTTCGCGGGTCATGTACCTGGATGGTTCGTCAAACAAAACAGAGGTAGGAGCAAGGATCGTGATGATTGGCCTAGAGGGGTTTAAGGTACTTACCTCTATACGCTTTGCATTCTCCACAACCAATAATCTAGCTGAGTATGAAGCATTGATAGCTGGTCTAAAGCTAGCGACCAAGTTAATGGTGAAATGACTGGTCATGTATGGTGATTCCCAAGTGGTGATTCAACAAGTGTCAGGGGTCTATAAAGCTCAATAGGATTACTTGGAAAAATATTTAGCTGAGGTAAAGCGACTCATCTCTCCCCTAGAGAAATTTGAAGCCCTCAACATACCTTGAGAGAAGAACTTAGAAGCTAATGCCCACTCTAAATTAGGGGAGGATTTGAGCAGCTTTGAAGTGCCTGTGTACATCAAGCACCTACCGCAGTGCAGTATTGATGTGACACCCAAAGTTCTCCTGGTGGATACTGAACAATGTTGGATGGATCCTGTCACACTCCAATTCTGCACCAACCAGAATGGTGTGATGAACCGTCTATGATTCAACGGTTCAATCAGGATCTCGAATAGGCTGTGTCATTTTGCTTAAACCGTACACATCCACAACCATAATCAGAGTAAATAAACAAAAGTGAAAGTCTTTAATATTAATGAACTGAGTATCTAACAGTGATATCATAAATAAAGTATCCAATTATCTCAAATAACTGAAGACATAAAATAAAATAAATTAATCAATTACATGTTCTGAATAATCCGATAAATAAATCTAATAAAAAACACATGAGTTGCACTCGCACGACGAATCATGCGGCTCCATCATAGCTTCTATATCCATTGCCGCAACATGCCCGTACATTGGAGCATTCATATAATCTTCTACTATAGGACCTGCATCATCAACTAAAAATATTCGACGTCGAAAGGGTGAGCACACATCATGGCTCAGTGAGCAAACAAAACAATACAACAAACATATGCATGCATTCAATTCATATCTTTGGTCTGGTTCATAAGTTTGCAATGTGCAATAGAAAGGATAGGTGGCCGCCGTACCTCTATACACGAGTGTGTGAAGCTGTCCAATGGATCAAACACCATTGTCGTCCCACATACACCCATCATGGAATAGAGATAGAGCTAAAGTGCCCGGATCAAACACCGCATAACACTTCCCCTGATGCCCTACCCATACCAACACGTAAGCCCCATTGGTGAGGACTTGCAAACTGGGCTTGCAACTAACCAATCCTAATGCCAAACAGTGTATCCAAGGCCTCACCCCAGCATCCCTCAATACGTCTGTAGAAATAGAGCTAAGGCCCCCTAACAGAGTCAGAGACTACAAGGTCTGAGACCACCTCCCTTGATGCCCTACGACGTAATAGTCCTGCTAAGGTAATGGCGATACGACGATGTTAGTGGACGAGACTTGAGTAGAGATAGAGCTAGAGTCTGGTGACCAGGATGAACTACAGTGTCACATCCTCCCCCTGATGCTCCACTCGCATCAAGCACACTAACCACACACATACATTCACATGCATATTCCTAGCATCATCATCATCATCATGTTATAAATAAACTGAATTAAATATGCATGAACAGTAATAACAGGAATATTGGATGACATGTGAAATGCACAATACACGCATACAAGCATGGAATCATTCATGGCATTGGACTCAATAAATAAAAATAGTTTATTATTAGCCAATTAATTTAGGTATTGTTCCCTCACCTTTGGTTGATAGTAGATCCTCATTCAAGCTTTGTAATTCACTCTTAGACTACTTGGAAACCTAACAAATTTATAGATTTTAAATTAAAATTTATTTCAACAGTTTAAACCAACAGAAACTGAGGGGTCGTAAGTGTAGCAGCACATGTGGTCTCAGTTTCTACAACCACAGGGCGTGTGGTCGCAAGGTGTGGTCGCATATCCTATGACCACACATGCGACCACACCCTCCCTGGAAACTTCCTGAGGGTGTGTGGTCGAATATGTGTGTCTCGTGTGGTCGCACATCATGCGACTACACGTGCGACCACACGTGTGATGGTCGACCTTTCACTCTCAACTCCAATTCCTTCATGCTTAGATTCCTTGGCTTATCATTATGGTCCTTCCTATGATTGTTTTATGGCTCAGAACTAGTATTTTATACACAATCCATTGTCTACATAATTCTTTCCATGGATTCCCTTGGAATTTGTCCATGGATTGATGATTGGGATCTTACTTAAATCCTATCACTTTTATGAACTATTCTAGGCTTTCAATTGTCATGGGGAATGTTCTATACCTTAAACTTGTTGAAGATTCAAAGGTCTTCTCTGAATTTCCCCTTCTTAGTCTTCCTCTTCAATTCTCCTTCTCTTCCTTCTCTTCTCTTTCTCTCACTTTCAATTTGAAATCTAAAAGGATGAAAGAGGCTAAGGGACGTCTTATTTATAGAGAAAAACCCTCCATAATAAGCCCTATTGAGTTCAGGAAAGAACCCCCTTCGGATGAGGAAGGCTTCCTAAACTCGATTCTGTCTGAGTTTTGTGTGGTCGGAGGTGGGGTCACAGAACCCGTCGACCACACCCTCTGAAACCTGCGACCACACGACCTAATTTCCTATGGTTGCATTATTTTGAGGTGTGGTCGATCACACCTGTTTAGGTATGCGACCACACTCTCATAATTGACTGTTTTTGGGTTAATTTTCATACCTGGTCTTGTGGTTTCTTCATGCACTTGGTCTACTTGGCCCGACCATGATAGGAAGACCTGATACAAGGTGGTAAGACCGGTTAGTTCGATACGGGTCTTACAGATCCACTCCTTACCTACCTTAGGGAAAATGTCCTACTAGCTGATCGAAAAGAGGCTCGAAGCATACAATCCAAGTCACATGCTTATGTGATCTATGAAAAGGTATTGTACAAGAAATCTCTTACACACCCTCTCCTCCGATGCATTCCACCCTCCAGAGCAAAGTATCTGATGGCAGAAATACACGAAGGAATCTATGGATCTCATCAATGCGGTCATGCCATGTGTTATAAAATTCTCAAACAAGGATACTACTGGCCTCGCATGATGAAGGATTGTGAGAACTACGCCAAGGCATGTGAACCATGTCATAAACATGCCCTTGTGCCCAAACGACCACCTACAGTTATGCAGCCCATCCCAGTATCTATTCCCTTTGCCGTATGGGGAATGGACATATTGGGACCATTCCCACAAGCAAAATAACAACTCAAGTTCATCATGGTGGCGATCGATTACTTCACCAAATGAATTGAAGTAAAAACAATGGCAAAGGTTACTTCCCAGAAAACTGTAGACTTCTTCAGGCTAAAGTATTGTATAGGTATGGCATCCCGCAAGTTCTTATCATAGACAACGGCCCTCAATTTTTCAGTAGGGCTTTCAGGAAATTTTCTCGGGATCATCGAATTGGGCATAGGTTTGGCTCTTTTGCCTTTGTTGCACATCCAGAAGCCAATGGGAAAACTGAAGTCACTAATCGCACTTTGCTACAGGGGTTGGCATGATGCCTTGAAGAGAATAGGAAGCTGTAGATCGAAGATTTGCCTCACATGGTATGGTTGTACCATACTATCGCTCGAACAGCCACTGGTGAGACACCTTTCAAGTTAGCTTTTGGTTCTAAAGCAGTCATTCTGGTAGAGGTCGTCAAGAAAAGTTACAAGGTGCTTAACTTCTGTAAGACCCGTATCTAACTAACCGGTCATACCACCTTGTACCAGGTCTACCTATCATGGTCGAGCCACGTGGACCAAGTACGTGAAGAAATCACAAGACCAAGTATGAAGTTTAACTCAAAAACAGTAAAAAATGAGGGTAGGGTTGCATGCCTAAATAGGTGTGACTGACCCCACCTCAAATAGAGACCAACCCATGACTTTTTAGTCGTGGGGTCGCATGTTTTAAAACGTAGGGTCAACGGATTCTGCGACCCTACGATAACAGTCAGAAATCAGAAATTAGGAAACCTTTCTAATTCAAAGGGGGTCTTTTCTAAACTCATTGGAACTTATTATGGAGGATTTTCCTCTATAAATAGGACGTCCCTTAGCATCTTTCACTCCTTTAGAACCCTAACTGAAAGTGAGAGAAAGAGAAAGAGAAGGAAGAGAAGAAGAGAAGGAAACTTAATGAAAAGACTAAGGAAGATGAGGAAGTTCAGAGAAACCTCTGAATTAAGGTATGAACCTAATTCCTTACCTGAATAAGAGAGCCTAGAATAGTTATGAAGAAATTAAGATTTGGAGAAACCCAAATCATCCATCCATGGACAAGTTCCAAGGGAATCCATGGAGGAAATCATTGTGGGTAATGGAAATTGTGTATAAATTGTAGTTATGAGCCATAGAACAATCATAGGATGGACCATGATAGTAAGCCAAAGGATTCAAACATGAAGGAATGGACTTTAGAATGAAAGGTCGACCCAGAACACATGTGGTTGCACGTAGGGTCGCATGATATTCGACCCTACAAGACTACATGATCGACCACATGCCCTCGGGAAGTTCCAGGGTGGGTGTGGTCGCACGTAGGGTCGAATGGTATCCGACCCCACATGCGACACTACACCCTAGGGTCACAGAAACTGCGACCCCAGGTCCGACCCTACCCTGCGACCCTACCCCTAGGGTCACAGAAACTGCTACCCTAGGTGCTACCCTACCTGCGACCCTACAATTTCTGTTAGTCTAAACTTATGAGAATTAATTAAATCTATCAACTTGTTAGGTATTTTCAGTGATTTAAAAGTGAATTATAAAACTTAAACGAGGATCTACTAGCAATCAAAGGTGAGGGAACAAGACCTAAACTAATTGGCTAATAATAAACTGTTTTTGTTTATTGAGTCCAATACCGTAAATGATTGTATGTTTGTATGATTGTAATGTGCATATCACATGTCATCTACTATTCCTATTATTACTGTTCATGCATATTTAATTTTCGCTTATTTTTAATATGATGATGATGATGATGCTAGGAATAGGCATGTGAATGTTTGTGTGTGGTTAGTGTACTTGATGCGAGTGGGGCATCAGGGGGAGGATGTGACTCTGTGGTTCAGCTTGGTCACCAGACTCTAGCTCTATCTCTACTCAAGTCTTGTCCACTAACATCATCGTATCGCTATTACCTTAGCAGAACTATTACGTTGTAGGGCATCAGGGGAGGTGGTCTCGGACCGTGTAGTCTCTGACTCTACCGGGGGGCCTTAGCTCTATCTTTTTGGACGTATTGAGGGATGCTGGGGTGAGGCCTTAGATACACTGTTTGACATTAGGGTTGGTTAGTTGCGAGCCCAGTTTGCAAGCCCTCGCCAATAGGGGCTTACGTATTGGTATGGGTAGGGCATCAGGGGAAATGTGATGCGGAGCGGTCCTAAGCACTTTAGCTCTATCTCTATTCCATGGTGGGTGCATGTGGGGGCGGCAATGGTGTTTGATCCATTGGGCGGTTCCACACCTTCGTGTATAGAGGTGAGGCGGCCACCGAACCTTTCTATAACACATTGCAAACTTATAAACCAGACCAAAGATATGAATTGAATGCATGCATATGTTTGTTGCATTGTTTTGTTTACTCACTGAGCTCAAGTTGGAGAGCTGACCCTCGCACGCGTAATTCTTTTTAGTTTCTGATGTTGCAGTTATTACGGTTGAAGATTTTGTCGACACGCCAACATATGAACTGGTGGCGGCTATGATTAGCAAGCTATGGAGGACTATTGTGATTCGTTAAGCGAGCGTTTCAACTGTGAATACGCTTAGTGTTTAATTTTTGTATTTAGATATTTGTAATATGTATTAAATTATGTTTTGGTTACTTGGAGATAAATGGAATATTAATTATTTATCATGACTAGACCTCAGTTCATTATCTGTAAGACTTCCACTATTTACTTTATTATCTCTGATTAATGTGGAATGTGTTTTGGTTTAACATGGTGGGGATAGCCTATTCGAGATCCTAGTTGAACCGCTGGTTTATTGACGGTTCATCACACCATTCTGGTTGGTGCAGAATTGGGGTGTGACAACTTCAATGAGGATACTGTCACACCCTAATTCCGATTGAACCAGAAGTGTGAGTGAACCGTCGTTGAACCAACAGTTTACACCAGGATCTTGATAAGACTGTGTCCACTAATACAAACCATTGCACATAACCATAATTAGAATATAAATAAATACAACGGAAGTCTTAAATTAAATAAACTGAGTTCTACATTGTAGTATAGTAACCAATTATTCTCCACACCAAAACATAAATAAAATATCTTTACATAATTTATGATCCAACTGAAATAAAATAAAATAAATGATCCTAGAGGTACACGCAGAAAGGGCACTCGCATGAAGCGTCATGCTCGTCCTCCCCTGCTTGCACTTCTAAAGCTGCAACACCTCCATATAATGGAGCGTCCACGTAGTCCTATACTGTATAACCTACATCAACATCTAAAAACATGTATATATACAATGGTGAGCTCACAACTTAGCTCAGTAAGAAAATCAAACAATGCAACAAACAACATGCATGAGTAACATTCACATTATGGTCTAATTTTGGTTTGCAATGTGCTATAGAAAGGATTGGCGGCCACCGCACCTCTATACACGAGTGTATGAATCCGCCCAATGGATCAAACACCACTGTCGTCCCACATGCACCCACCATGGAATAGGGATAGAGCTAAAGTGTCCAGATCACACACTGCCAACACTTCCCCTGAAGCCCTACCCATACCAACACGTAAGTCCCTATTGGCGAGGGCTTGCAAACTGGGATCGCAACTAACCAATCCTATATGTCATCACAGTAGGCCCTATCCCAGCACAGCTCCCTAAGGCATAGAGATAGGAATCGAGTCTAGTGGCCAGGCCAGAGACCACAGTGCCACTTCCTCTCCCTAATACCCTACCCTCACCAAGCATGCTAAGACAAAAGCGATACGAAAATGTGCTAGTATGACGAATGATCCAAGACCCCAAGCCCTTCCCATTCCACACACCAACGAAAACAATCACATGCCTAACAATCACAACCTAGCATAGCGAGTATGCATGAACAATATAATAACTGAAAGTAAAGATGACATGTGAATATGCATAAGCAACACTCCATAAAACAATAGTTATTAACAACGTTTTACTGTTATTAGTTAATTAAGGTTTAGGTCCAATTCCCTTACCTGACGCTTGATTGCTAGCTTGCTCCACGTCACATAATCCAAACTCGCTATTACAAGGTCCTACATGATGTTAGGGTTGAATTAGAATTAGTTTCTTAGGGTCTACGTTGGTCGAAAAACCAACTGGATCAAAATATACCCCTCACAGTGCATACCGATCGTAGGTACCGGTCACGGCACTGTGGAGAAAGGTGCTACCAGTATGGTCAACCTGTCCCCCACTGACCAGCTTCCAAGAGGTACCGATCGCAGTACCAGTTGCACATAGTGCAATCGGTATAGTTTACCAGTATGCCTCTGGAAGACCATCATCTTGGTGTTCGCCTTTCGTCGGTCACCCACTAAAGCTGTTAGGGTTTCTCCTATGCATTCTAGGCCTGAGCAACGAGTTAGGGTTGTCTTAAGTTCCATTCAAGTCCTAGTTCCTACGATTTCTTCGCCTAGAATTCGAATCTAGGCTTCAACAAACAATTAGGGTTTAACGACAAAATAAGGGTTTTAGATCAATACTGTCTTACCCCAATTTCGATTAAACCAGAAGTGTGAGTGAACAATCACTGAACCAACGGTTCACACCAGGATCTCAATAAGACCGTGTCCACTCATACAAACCATTGCACATAACCATAATCAGAATATAATTAAATACAGCGGAAGTCTTAAATTAAATGAACTGAGTACTTCTATTGATAAATAAATTATCCAATTATTCAAAATACCAAAACATAAATAATTATCCTTACATCCCAATTATAAATCCAACTGAAAATAAATAAAATAAATAAACCAAATATCCTAGAGGTACACGCAGAAAGGGCACTCGCATGAAGCGTCATGCTCGTCCTCCTCTACTTGCACTTCCAAGGCAGCAGCTCCTCCATATACTGGAGCATTCATGTAGTCCCCCACAATGTAACTTGTATCAACATCTAAAAATAGTGTATACACAAGGGTGAGCTCACAACTTAGCTCAGTAAGAAAATAAAACAATGCAACACACATCATTCATGAATAACATTCACATTATGGTCTGGTTTTAAGTTTCCAATGTGCTATAGAAAGGATTGGCAGCCACCGCACCTCTATACACGAGTGTGTGAATCTGCCCAATGGATCAAACACCACTGTCATCCCACATGCACCCACCATGGAATAGAGATAGAGCTAAAGTGTCCGGATCAAACACTGCCAACACTTTCCCTGATGCCCTACCCATACCAACACGTAAGCTCCTATTGGCGAGGGCTCGCAAATTGGGCTCACAACTAACCAATCCTATATGTCATCACAATAGGCCCTATCCCAACACAACTCCCTACGGCATAGAGATAGAGCTAGAGTCTAGTGGCCAGGCCAAAGACCACAGTGCCACTTCCTCCCCCTGATACGCTACCCGCACCAAACATGCTAAGACAAAAGCGATATGAAAAGGTGCTAGTGTGAGGAATGATCCCAGACCTCAGGCCCTTCCCACTCCACACACCAAAGAAAACAATCACATGCCTAACAGTCACATCCTAGCATAACGAGTATGCATGAACAATATAATAACTGAAAGTAAAGATGATATGCAAATATGCACAAACACCATTCCATAGAATCATAATTATTAACAATGTTTTACTGTTACTAAGTTATTAGGGTTCAAGTCTGATTCCCTTACGTGACGCTTGATTGCTAGCTTGCTCCGCATCACAGAATCCAAACTCGTTATCACAAAGTCCTACATGATGTTATGGTTGAATTAGAATTTGTTTCTTAGGGTTTACGTTGGTCGAAAAACTAACTGGTATTGAAAACACCTCATAGTGCATACTAGTCGCAAGTCCCGGTCGCAAGTGTCGATCGCTACACTGTGGGGAAAGGTGCGACTGGTATGGTCGACCAGTCCCCCACAGACCAGTCTCTGAGAGGTACCAGTCACAGTACCGATCGCATATGGTGCGATATGCGATCAGTACGGTCGACCGGTATGCCTCCGGAAGACCATCAACTCGGTGTTCGCCTTCCGTCGGTCACCCCCTATTGGTTATAGGGTTTCTCCTATGCATTCTAGGCCTGAGCAATGAGTTAGAGTTGTTTCATATTCCATTCAAGTCTTAGTTTCGATGATCCTTAGCCTAGAATGGAATAGGGTTCATCGACTATATTAGAGTTTGACAGAAAATTTAAGGGTTTTAGATCAATACCTCACCTTGCATGGTATTGATCAATTCATGATTAATCATCTATAATGCTTAACTTAGAGAAAAAGTTCAAGCACTTACCGTTGGTTCGTGACTATGGTGTTCTTCGTCCAACGGCCAACGGCGGCTCCTCTCCCTCCTTCCTTAACCCTTTCTCCTTCTTCGATCTCTTTCTCCTCTCTAGGGTTTGTGAGGATCAATGAAAGAGTTCTAAGGAGGTTTAAGGGTCTTTAAATAGATTAGGATAGAGTTTAGGAAGTTTCCTTACCTTAGGAAAGTCCTTAGGCTCGAGATTTAGAAAGTGGGACCCGCAGAGATCTATTTTCAGATCTAACTAGTTTGCCTGCGCAGACATACCGGTCGACCGGTACCATAGACCGGTATAAAAAATATCCTACTTTTAGGTCCATTTTCGTACCTGATTGTCATCCGCTCGTCCCGTCTGGCTCGGTGATGATTGGAAGACCTGTTACGACATGAATTAATGGTTTAGATCGGATTCAGGGAGTGCGGGTCTTACAACTCCCCCACCCTTAAAAGAAATTTCATCCCCGAAATTTGCATGTTGGTTTCACAACTCCCCCACCCTTAAAAGAAATTTTGGCCTCGAAATTTACACGTACCGTGTTCTTTGAAAAGGTTAGGGTATTCCTTTCACATCGTGTTTTCCTTATCCCAAGTGATTTCTTCTACATCTTGGCTTTTCCAATGCACTTTGACATAATGGATATTCTTGCTTCTGGGATATTGTATGTAAGACCCATATCGAACTAACCGGTCTTACCACCTTGTACCAGGTCTACCTATCATGGTCGAGCCAAGTGGATCAAGTGCGTGAAGAAATCACAAGACCAGGTATGAAGTCTAACCCAAAAACAGCAAATGAGAGGGTAGGGTCGCATGCCTAAACAGGTAGGGTCGACCCCACCTCAACAGATGTCCAACCCATGACTTTCTAGTCGTAAGGTCGCATGACTAGAAAAAGTAGGGTCGACGGATTCTACAACCCTACGTCCGACCCTACGATGACAAACAGAAATCGAAAGTTAGGAAACTTTCCTAATTCAAAAGGGGATCTTTCCTAAACTCATTGGGACTATTTATGGAGGGTTTTTCTCTATAAATAGGACGTCCCTTAGCCTCTTTCAATCCTTTAGAACCCTAATTGAAAGTGAGAGAAAGAGAAAGAGAAGGAAGAGAAGAAGAGAAGAAAACTTAAAGAAGAAGACTAAGGAAAAGGAGGAAGTTCAGAGAAACCTCTGAATAAAGGTATGAACCTAATTCTCTACCTAAATAAGAGATCCTAGAATAGTTATGAAGAACATAGAATTAGGAGAAACCCAAATCATCTATCCATAGACAAGTTCCAAGAGATTCCATTGAGGAAATCATTATGAACAATGAATAGTGTATAACTTGTAGTTTTGAGTCATAGAGCAGTCATAGAATAGACCATGAAAGTAAACCAAAGGATCCAAACATGAAGGGATGGACTTTAGAATGAAAGGTCGACTCATAATACGTGTGGTCGCACGTAGGGTCGAATGATATCCTACCCTACAAGACCACATGATCGACCACATGCCCTCGGGAAGTCCCAGGAAGGGTGTGGTCGCACGTAGGGTTGAATGGTATCTAACCCCACATGCAACCCTACACCCTAGGGTCGCAGAAACTGCTACCCTAGGTGCTACCCTACCTGCGATCCTATAATTTCAGTTAGTTTAAATAAATTGGAATTAATTCTAATTAAAATCTATCAACTTGTTAGGCCTTTCCAGTGGTTTAAAAGTGAATTATAAAACTTGAACGAGGATCTCCTAGCAACCAAAGGTGAGGGAACAAGACCTAAACTAATTGGCTAATAATAAACTGTTTTTGTTCATTGAGTCCAATACCGTGAATGATTCTATGTTTGTATAATTGTAATGTGCATATCATATGTCATCCACTATTCCTGTTATTACTGTTATGTATATTTAATTTCTGCTTATTTTAATATGATGATGATGATGATGCTAGGAATAGACATGTGAATGTTTGTGTGTGGTTAGTGTACTTGATGCGAGTGGGGCATCAGGGGGAGGACGTGACATTGTGGTTCAGCCTGGTCACTAGACTCTAGCTCTATCTCTACTCAAGTCTTGTCCACTAACATCGTCGTATCGCCATTACCATAGCAGAACTATTACGTCGTGGGCCATCAAGGGAGGTGGTCTCGGACCGTCTATTCTCTGACTCTGCTGAGAGGCCTTAGCTCTATCTCTATGGACGTACTGAGGGATGCTGGGGTGAGACCTTGGATACACTGTTTAACATTAGGATTGGTTAGTTGCGAGCCTAGTTTGCAAGCCCTCGCAAACAGGGGCTTACGTGTTGGTATGGGTAGAGCATCAGGGGAAGTGTGATGCGGTGCGGTCCTAAGCACTTTAGCTCTATCTCTATTCCATGGTGGGTGCATGTGGGGGCGGCACTTTGATCCATTGGGAGGTTCCACACATTCGTGTATAAAGGTGCGGCGGCCACCTATCCTTTCTATAGCACATTGCAAACTTATGAACCAGACCAAAGATATGAATTGAATGCATGCATATGTTTGTTGCATTGTTTTGTTTGCTCACTGAGCCATGATGTGTGCTCACCCTTTCGACGTCGAATATTTTTAGTTGATGATGCAGGTACTACCGTGGAAGACTATACTAATGCTCCTGCATACGGACATGCTGCACCGATGGATGCAGAGTTTATGATGGAGTCACAAGATTCGTCATGCGAGTGCAACTCATGCGTCTTCGAATAGATTTATGTATTTGGATTTTAAGGAAATGTAATTGATTATTTTATTTTATTTTATGTCTTAGTCAATGGAAGATAATTGGATAATTTATTTATTTTATCATTGTAGACTCTCAGTTCATTAATATAAAGACTTCCGCTATTGTTTACTTACTCTGATTATGTGTGGATGTGTATGGTTTAAGCAAACGGACACAGCCTATTCGAGATCCTGATTGAACCGTTGGTTTATTGGCGGTTCATCACACCATTCTGATTAGTGTGAAATTGGGGTGTAACATTGTACCTTTCGGCTTGTGAGCATCATAGGTAGTACATCAAATGTCAAGTCCTCTGTCAAGTCTGGTGGGTCTACTGTCAAGATGTGTGATGGATCCCAGACATACCTCTTTAATAAAGAAACATGGAACACATCATGAATGCTTGACATGGATGGTGGTAGAGCCAATTGATACGCCACATTACAACGTTTGGTCAAAATCTCGTATGGTCCCACATACCTGGGGCATAGCTTTCCCTTCATACCAGACCGTTTCAGACCTCGAACAGGTGATATCTTCAAGAACACCTTATCACCCACTGCAAACTCTAGATCTCGACGTCGGTTATCTACGTAGTGCTTTTGTCGAACTTGAGCTGTCTTCACTCTTTCCTTAATTTGATCAATCGCTCGATAAGTTTCTTCTACGAAATCCGGTCAAACAATCCTTCTTTCTCCCACCTCTTTCCATAATAGAGGTGTACAACATTTCTTACCATAGAGCGCTTCATATGGAGCCATCTGGATCGTAGCCTGGTAACTATTGTTATAAGCAAACTCGATATGCGATAGCCTCTCGTCCCAAGCTCCATTGAAATCTAGGACACACGCTCGGAGCATATCTTATAAGATTTGAATAGTTCTTTCTGACTGCCCGTCTGTCTGAGGATGAAAAGCTATACTAAACTTTAACTTGGTTCCCATGGCTTTCTGTAATCCTTCCCAGAAATTTGAAGTAAAATGGGGATCTCTGTCAGATACTATACTCTCTGGGACGCCATGAAGTTTGACTATATTATCCACATATAGCTTGGTTAGCTTGTCCATGGTATACTGAGGTCTGACAGCGATGAAGCGAGCTGTCTTGGTAAGTCGATCGACTATAACCCATACGGCATCCACTGACCTTGGTGTCAAGGGTAGGCCAATGACGAAATCCATTGTGACACAATCCCACTTCCATGCTGGCTCCGGTAGTGGTTGTAACAAACCTGTGGGTCTCTGTCTTTCTGCTTTCACTTGCTGAAAATTTAGACATTGGAATACAAATTGAGCTACATCCACTTTCATACCCCTCCACCAATATAATCTTTTTAAATCATGGTACATCTTGGTGCTTCCTGGATGTACCGAATATGGGGTGTAATGAGCTTCTATCATAATTGTCTCTGATATTTGAGTTTTCACTCTGAGGTATACATAATCGTCCACGATACCTGAGTACCTTGTCTGAATCCAGGGTAAAGTCAGGGTTTCTTTTACCCTTCTCTAGATCTTCTTGCACAGTCTTGAGGTGTGGATCCTGTAAGATTGCTATTTTTACCTTATCTATTAGATCCAATGAGATCTTCAAAGCTGCGAATATCAATGTGAACTTATGAATTAAGCCCTGTTTCACTGGATCATCTGCAGTCTCTAATATATGCTCTTCATCATTCTCCATTGAGCCCGAGGCTACAGCACACAGTGCAACATTTGTACTAGGTCCTGCCTCAGGTTTCAATGCCCACTTTCTGCTTAAGGCATTAGCTACAACGTTTGTCTTACCCAGATGGTACTAGATGTCACAATCATAATCTTTTAATAGCTCCAGCAATCTCCTTTTTCTCATATTCAGGTCCATTTGAGTAAAAGGATAAGTCAAACTCTTATGATCCGACTTAATTTGAAACTTTTCACCATAAAGGTAGTGCCTCCAAGTCTTGATTGCATGAATGACCGCTGCTAACTCTAGATCATGCATAGGATAGTTTTTCTCATGATCTTTCAACTGTCTTGATGCGTAGGCAATCACCTGTTCTCCTTGCATCAACACACATCCAAGACCCAACCCTGAGGCATCCATATATAGGGTAAACGGCAAGCCTGGTGCTGGGATGGTCAAGATAGGTGCAGAAACTAGTCTTGACTTTAGAGTCTGAAAGCACTTCTCACACTCATCTGTCCATACGAACTTTTCTCCTTTCTTGGTTAGTCTGGTAAGTGGAACGACGATTCTTGTGTAGTCTTCCACGAATCTTCTATAGTAACCAGCCAATCCAAGGAAACTATGAATCTCTGCAATTGATTTTGGTGCATCCCATCCTACTATAGCTATGATCTTGCTTGGATCTACCTTGATACCGTCTGCAGATACTACATGACCCAAGAAGGTGACTTCCTTCAGCCAAAATTCACACTTCTTGAACCTGGCGTAAAGCTTCTCCCTTCTCAATCGTTGTAGGGCTGCTCTCAAGTGTGTCGCATGAATCTCCATGTCCTTTGAGTAGACCAAGATGTCGTCAATGAATACAATGACCGAAGTGTCCAACATGTCATGAAACACTCGGTTCATCAGTTCCATGAATGACGCTGGGGCGTTGGTCAACCCGAATGACATTACAAGGAATTCATAATGCCCATACCTTGTTCTGAAAGCAGTCTTCGGAATATCTTGTGCCTTGATCTTCAATTGGTGATACCCTGATCTAATATCAATCTTCGAGAAAACCTTTGCACCCTGCAACTGATCGAATAGATCATCGATCCTAGGCAAAGGGTATCAGTTCTTGATGGTTAACTTGTTCAACTCTCGGTAGTCGATACATATTCGTACGCTACCGTCCTTTTTCTTTACGAACAATACAGGTGCTCCCCATGGAGATATGCTTGGTCGTATGAAACCCTTATCTAGTAATTCTTGTAACTGGGTCTTCAACTTTTTTAATTCTGTAAGGGCCATCCTGTACGGTGCCTCAGACACCGGCGCCGACCCTGGCATGAGGCCTATCACAAACTCTGTAGCCCTGTCTGGAGGTAGACTTGGTAGATCCTCTAGAAATACATCTGGAAACTCTCGTACCACATCTAGATCTTCCATCTTTGGCACCTCTGTAACTATGTCAACTACAGACACTAAGTACACCACTCCTCCCTTCTCTAAGCATCTCTTAGCTTTTAAGGCAGAGAGGATCAGCTTCCGCTTCCTAGGTAATTTGATTCCAGTGAAACTAAACTCCTTTCCCTTATCATCCTTAAAAACAAGTTTTCTTTCTCCACATAATAAGCTCGCTGAATGATGGCCTAGCCAATCCATTCCCAAGATGACATCAAAGTCTGCCATCTCGAGTTGAACCAGATTTGCTTCTAGGTTTCGCCCCTCAATACTAACTGAACACGGCCCATAGCATTCATTCAACGCCACGTCTACTCCCAACAGAGAGCGAACTATCAAGCTTGGATTTAAGAGCTTGACAGGTAACTCCAATCGCTTCCCGAAAGACATAGAAACAAAAGAGTGTATAGCCCCAGAGTCAAAGAGTACTCTGGCAGGTACACTAGCTATATCTACAGTTCCTGGAATTTACTTATCCCTTAGTTCTACATGCTCATACATAACAAAATAGTAAGTAAAAATGGTAATCGCACCTGTAACCACATCAGGTGATGCGGCTGCCTCTTCAGCAGTGACTGCAAATATCTTCCCTTGCTGTGGCAGTTGCTTTCTAGGTAGAGTACAAGTCTTTGGATAATGGCCCAATTACTGGCAATTTAAACATTTGACATTTGGGTTTTGACCAGCTACCTGTGATGGTGGTGGTGCAGTAGTATTCCTTGCTGGCACCACAGCAGACTGAGCCCTGTATAGGCGGAATGGTCTAGTGTTCCCTCCACCCAAAGTCTCAGTAGCAGGCCTCTTCAGTCCCCTGTTTTAAGCAAAGAAGCTATCTCTTTGGCTTGATTCAATCACCCTAGCAATCTGCACAGCCTCGTTATACACCTTCTTCTCCAAACCCAAGACGTGCTCCCGAATACTTCCTCGCAATCCCATAGTGAACCTACGGGTTTTGGTTTCCTCCTCTTGCATGCTTGTTGGAGTGAAGAAAAACAGCTCTTCGTACCTCTACTGGTTTGCATCAACAGTCAACTAGGATTGTTGCAGGTTAAGGAATTCCTTCTCCATCTGATCTCGAAAACTCTTAAGGAAGTACTTATCGAAGAAGGCTCCCTTGAAAATTTCCTAGGTGATTTGGGTGTGCTTCGTCTCCAAGTATGGCCAAGTAGAATTCCACCAGGCATTAGCGTCTTCCTTGAGCATGTGCGTAGCAAATAGCACCTTCTCATCCTCCGTGCAAGTCATCAGACGAAAGTTCTTCTCCATTTCAGCAACCCATGGTGCAGGCCATAGTGGTTTTCCTGGTTTTCCTGTGAAGGTAGGGGGTTTCAATTTCAAAAACCTATCCATCGCTCGGCTTAGGTCATTCTGCCCCTGTGCATTTGTTCCATACATGGTGGTGGGTACGGATAGGTCCCTTGATAGGTAGACGACGTTGGAAATTGGTGTGGTAGTTGTGGGTTCTGTTCTTGGCTCATCGGCCCAGTGCTACCATCCACTAGTAGTGTGGTATTATTTTCCCTAAACTCAGGCGTACCTTCTGTAGGGATATATCCTGATGGCCTGAACATCTTCAGCATCTCATTTAAGAACACCTTCTGCTGAGCTTCCATCTGATCGACTAGATTCGTCACAATAGTCTCAGAGTTAGTGTGAGGAGGGCCTGGTAGATTTGTTGGTGCTCTGTGACTCTGCCCTTCTCCACCATTTTTCATTAGTATCCTGTCCCCATCATCCCTCATTGGGGTTCCACCTTCCGGGTTCAGGTTTTGCTCACCAACGGTTCCTGTTTCCACATTGTCTTCAGCTTGGCGCACCCTTGAGTGGAGATGTTTCTGTGAACTTCTGCAACCATTTCCACCTGCCATCTTAGATTACTCTTTCCTATTTGGATCTGAGAAGAAGACATAACACATGAGGTACATTGGAATAGTCACATTCGTCATGATAGTGTTAGTCTCTAATAGTGCAAGGCGAAAATTGTCATGGAAACTTTAAATCAAAATTTTAAAAAATTTCTCAAATTTTTCTGGGCTTAGAATACTTGTCCGGTCGCAACATACCGGTCGCGGCATTGTGTGTTGTAGTGCGACTGGTATAGTCAGGCGGACAACCTCTCGGACTTCCCGAGGGGTACCGGTCGATGTACCGGTCGCACCTCTGTATGGTATGGTGTGACCAGTATGTTCGACCGGTCAGCACCCTGCTGTGGCCGAGAGGTACCGGTCGCAGGTACCAAGGGGTACCGGTCAACCGGTATAGGGCAAAACCGTCGACCGGTATGCCCTGAAAGACTTTAAAATCATGAAAAGTGAGTCTTTTCTCACTTTTCTTCTTTCCATTCTCTCCGGTGGTGATTCCTCTCTGAATTGGTGAGTTGCTACTGTTTGATCGGTGACTTTAGGAGCAATTCTCTTCCGATCAAGACCTTGAACATCATCTCCAAATAAAGTTCTTCCTTCCACTCTCCATTTTACATCGTTTCTTCATGGTTTCTTGCCCAAATACTAAATTTTTCTTGGTTTAGAGGATTCCAACTATAGAAACTCTTTTCCTTCGGCTTAGAAATAGTTTTGGGACCTCTATGAACAAAAGCCCTCAACCTATTTGAGGTTCCACCATATGGTTTTCTCAAAATCGAAATTTTTGGATTTTTTACCTAGGTTTTGGTCAAAAATTGATTTTTCTTGTAATTGTTGAATTTCTTGCCTGTTTGATGATTGTTTGGTTTCCATATGTTGTTAACTTGTTACGTAAGTCCTCCTCCCCAGATTTTGGGTGATTTCGAGGCTTTTGCTTTAAATACTGTCGTTATGCTGCCGAAATTTTGAAAGTTTTAACAAAATCTCATTGTTTTGTTTTTTTTTTTTTTTTTTTTTGTAGTTCACAATGTCTCAGTGTCGAGGTGCTGGTAAGCATGTGTACGCTCCGGACATGAACCGTCCTCACCCGCCGGTTCCGTAGTTTGATAAATGGTGGTTTTGTTCGGCGACGACGCAAGCCCATTTTCCATGGTTCGAATAGAAGAACATAGAATCTGGTCGCTGTGTAAACCTAGAGCAGCTACAACGATTCGATGTTGAAGCAGCCTTTGGTGCACTTGGGTGGTTACCCGTTATCACTTACACAGTGACTACCCACCCAACTTGGTCAAGCACTTCTATGCTAACCTGGAGGTCGAGGGGGATGTTAACGACTTCAGCCACGGTAGGGACCTCCGGCTCACCAGTTTTGTCAAAGGTGTCCCCATATCCTTCGACACTCACCAGCTCGCGGATCTCTTGGGGATTCCTAATGATGGTGATTTGGTTTACTGTGCTCCTAAAATGAAGGGCTTCCTCACTGATCTGCTCCAGGAGGTTTCAGAGCAGATCCTTAACCCAGGGGCGCCCATGAAAACTGCCAGTTTGAGACCTATTCCTCGAGTATATTGTCGCATTATCCAGCATGACATTGTTCCTCAGAGCAGCCACTACAGTGAGTTATCTCAGCTCACCCACTACCTGACTTATTGTGTCTGCACTAGGGAGCAGGTCTGTCTTCCTTATATTATCATCAAGACTATGCGTCAGGCTACCATGCCCGACCAGATAACCAACCTTCCTTATAGTCGGCTTATCACTACACTCCTACAACGCTTTCGAGTGGACATGAGGGATGAGATTGCGGTTGAGGACACCATGACATTAGACATTGACTAGGATGTCATTGTATGGATGAAGATGGATAACCTGTCGATCAGTGATGAGGAGCTAGAGGCTCTTCCTCATCCGCTTAGGAGGGTAGTAGCAGTGGCAGCAGTAGCAGCAACAGCCAATGCAGCTTTTGCAGAAGAGGCAGGGGATGATGATGATCAGATGGAGGGCGTTCCTGCACTAGAACCGCAGCCCATACCTGCAATGGGACCATCCCAGCCTCCTCCCGATACCGTGATGGGTATGTTTATGGAGATTTGGGATGCCCAGCGCGAGATGAACCGTGACCTAGGGCGCCTCTCTCGCAGCCTCAGAGTCATGCAGGAGCAGGTACACTGGCTCAGGGTCGCATATGAGCATGACTATGACATTGCTGACCCTATTCCTCCTATGCCCCCACCCCCATGATAGATCATTTTATTTTTCTCTCCACTCAGTATGGTTTTTATTATAGGGTAACTGTCCGGCTTGTGGAATGTATCTGTGGTACAATTGACTTCTAGCTCTTTGGATGTTCTATATTCTACTCTTGATACAGTTTCAATTTGATGAAAGTTTATGATTTTTCTCACCTGTCATTATGGTTCCCATCTAGAGCACGACTGTTTATTAATTTCACATTTAGTGTAGTATATTATGCTCATTCGTATTTAGTCTCAGGCATCAAACAGGTGCTTAACGTGTGTTTTTATTAAGACTTTTAAATTCTTCCTATCTCAGTTCATTGACTCTGTTAGGTGCAAATATGGTCTGTTAAACAAAGCCTAAGAGCTCTGATACCAAGTTGTTACACCCCAATTCTGACTGAACCAGAAGTGTGAGTAAACCGTCACTGAACCAATGGTTCACACCAGGATCTCAATAAGATCGTGTCCACTCATACAAACATTGCACATAACCATAATCAGAATATAATTAAATACAGCGAAAGTCTTAAATTAAATGAACTGAGTACTTCTATTGATAAATAAATTATCCAATTATTCAAAATACCAAAACATAAATAATTATCCTTACATCCCAATTATAAATTCAACTGAAAATAAATAAAATAAACAAATCAAATATCCTAGAGGTATACGCAGAAAGGGCACTCGCATGAAGCGTCATGCTCGTCCTCCCCTGCTTGCACTTCCAAGGCAGCAGCACCTCCATATACTGGAGCATTCGTGTAGTTCCCCACAGTGTAACCTGTATTAACATCTAAAAATAGTGTGTACACAAGGGTGAGCTCACAACTTAGCTCAGTAAGAAAATCAGACAATGCAACACACATCATGCATGAGTATCAATCACATTATGGTATGGTTTTAAGTTTGCAATGTGCTATAGAAAGGATTGGCGGCTACCGCACCTCCATACACGAGTGTGTGTGAATCCACCCAATGGATCAAACACCACTGTCGTCCCACATGCACCCACCATGGAATAGAGATAGAGCTAAAGTGTTCGGATCAAACACCGCCAACACTTCCCCTGATGCCCTACCCATACCAACATGTAAGCCCCTATTGGCGAGGGCTTGCAAACTGGGCTCGCAACTAACCAATCCTATATGTCATCACAGTAGGCCCTATCCCAGCACAGCTCCCTACGGCATAGAGATAGAGCTAGAGTCTAGTGGCCAGGCCAGAGACCATAGTGCCACTTCCTCCCCCTGATACCCTACCCGCACCAAGCAAGCTAAGACAGAAGCGATACGAAAAGGTGCTAGTATGAGAAATAATCCCAGACCCCAGGCCCTTCCCACTCCACACATTAACGAAAACAATCACATGCCTAACAGTCACATCCTAGCATAGCGAGTATGCATGAACAATATAATAACTGAAAGTAAAGATGACATGCGAGTATGCACAAACACCATTCCACAAAATCATAATTATTAACAACGTTTTACTGTAATTAAGTTATTAGGGTTTAGGTCTGATTCCCTTACCTGACACTTGATTGCTAGCTTGCTCCGTGTCACAGAATCCAAACTCGCTATCACAAAGTCCTACATGATGTTAGGGTTGAATTAGAAATAGTTTTTTAGGGTTTACGTTGGTCGAAAAACCAACTGGTATTGAAAACACCCTCACAGTGCATACCGGTTTCAAGTATCGGTCGCGGCACTGTGGGGAAAGGTGCGACCGATTTGGTCGATCGGTCCCCCATAGGCCAGTCTCCGAGAGGTACCGATCGCATATGATGCGACTGGTATGGTCAACCGGTATGCCTCTAGAAGACCATCAACTCGATGTTCGTCTTCCGTCGATCACCCCCTATTGGTTCTAGGGTTTCTCCTATGCATTCTAGGCATAAGCAACGAGTTAGAGTTGTTTCATATTTCATTCAAGTCATAGTTTCGATGATCCTTAGCCTAGAATGGAATATAGGGTTCATCAACTATATTAGGGTTTGACGGAAAATTTAAGGGTTTTAGATCAATACCACGCCTTGCATGGTATTGATCAATTCATGATTAATCATCTATAATGCTTAACTTAGAGAGAAGTTCAAGCACTTACCGTTGGTTCGGGACTATGGTGTTCTTCGTTCAACGGCCAACGGCGGCTCCTCTCCCTCCTTCCTTAGCTCTTTCTCCTTCTTCGATCTCTTTCTCCTCTCTAGGGTTTGTGAGGATCAATGAAAGAGTTCTAAGGAGGTTTAAGGGTGCTTAAATAGACTAGGATAGAGTTTAGGATGTTTCCTTACATTAGGAAAGTCCTTAGGCTCAAGATTTGAAAAGTGGGACCCGCAGAGATCCGTTTTCGGATCTAACCCATCTTCCCGTGCAGACATACCTGTCGACCGGTACCATCGACTGGTACCATAGACCGGTATGAAAAATATCATACTTTTAGGTCCATTTTCGTACCTGATTCTCATCTGCTCGTCCCGTCTGGCCCTGTGATGATTGAAAGACCTGTTACGACATGAATTAAAGGTTTAGATCGGGTTCATGGAGTGTCAATCTTACAAATAACTAGCCTTGCAAGGTATTGATCAATCATGATCAGTCATCCATAATGCTTAACTTAGAGAGAAGTTCAAACACTTACCGTTGGTTCACAACTATGGTGTTCTTCGTCCAACAACGGCTCCTCTTCCACCTTTCTTAGCTCTTTTCTCCTCTTTAGATCTCTTTCTCCTCTCTAGGCTTGTAAGGATCAATCAAAGAGTTTTAAGGAGGTTTAAGGGTCTTTAAATAGGCTAGGTTAGAGTTTAGGAAGTTTTCCTACGTTAGGAAAATCTCTAGGCTCGAGATTTGGCAAGCAAGACCCACAGAGATCCGTTTCTGGATTTAACTAGTCTATCCGCGCAGACATACCGGTCGCCCGGTATATAGACCGGTATCATGAGACCAATATGAATTATTTCTCTATTTTTGGTACATTTTCGTACCTAATTGTCATCCGCTCATCCCATCTGGTTCGATTATGATTGGAAGACCTGTTACGACATGAAATAGAGGTTTAGATCGGGTTCATGGAGTGCGGGTCTTATAGATACCAACCCTGATATTCTGAGAATGCATCTGGACCTGTTGGAGGATGTGCATGACACCGCTAGGCTTTGTATTGCAGTATACCAATAGAAGACAACACGATATTATAACTCAAGAGTGAAGGAGAATACGTTTTAAGTTGGTGATTTGGTGCTATGTAACACTTTAGCTTCTGAACTCACTCAACAAGAAAAACTAATGCCTACCTGGGAAGGCCCATACAGAGTAGTGAAGGCAACATGACCGGGGTTGTATCACCTAGAATCAATGGAGGGTACAACTATTCCTCGCACATGGCATTCAAAGAAATTAAGGAACTACTATGTATAATAGGCTTTATGATCAATGAAAGTTAAGTGCTTCTATCTCAAATTTATTTTACTACTTATGGTTTGAGATCTCGAAAAGATATTTGCCTACGGGCCTATCAAGGAATTCGACCAAGTAAAAGAAAAGGGGTTTGGTAATTTGCTAGCCTTAGTCAAAAGCTAAGCCTACCAGCTTGGGGGATAGTCTTTGACTTAAGACTCGAAAGGGAATCTGCCTAAGGGCCTGTTAATAATATAGACCAAGGAAAAGTATCTGCCTACAGGCCTATCGAGGAATTTGACCAAATACAAGAAAAGGGGTTTGGCAATCTGCTAGCCTTAATCGAAAGCTAAGCCTACCAGCTTGGAGGATAGCCTTTGACTAAGACTTGAAAGTGAATCCGCGTAAGGGCCTGTCGAAAATATTGACCAAGGAAAAGTATCTGCCTATGGGCCTATCGAGGAACTCAACCAAGTAAAAGGAAAGGGATTCGGCAACCTGCTAGCCTTAGTTAAAGGCTAAGCCTACCAGCTTGGGGGGATAGTCTTTGAATTAAGTCTCAAGAGAAATCTGCCTAAAGGCCTGTCAATACATTCGACCAAGTAAAAATAATCTGCCTATGGGCCTATTGATGAATCTTTCCAAGTGAAGGAAAAGGGGTTAGGTAATCTGCCAGTCTTTGGGGGTAGTCTTTGGCTTAAGACTCAAAATAATATTCATTTAAGAGCTTAGTAATGTGCTTGGCTAAGTAAAAGAACCGAGGGTTTTTCAAGCTGACAGCCCTAGGTGGACTCTAAGCCTATCAGCTTAGGGGATAGCAGAGGAGAAGTGAGACAAAGATGTAATCAAAAGTTAGCTCTATTTCATTTAAGGAGTGAGTACAGAAGTAGGCTAAGGCCAAAAAAAATTCTATGATTAATCAGTGGGGGTCTTGTTGTTAAAGGGATCTTAGGGAGCACCAGGCGGAACACTTAATGCAGGAACATCTTTGATCAGGGGAATTTCTAGTGGAATTTCTGGAGGAGGAGCAGGTAAACTTGGAATGGCTGGTAGAAGCGGAGTAACTCGAGGAGTGATCACTGTTGTGGACAATTCAGTACTGGTCACTGGAGTGGCCAAGGCACGAGTAGGATCCTTCTTTGAGAAACGTTCAGGGAGGACCTTAGGTAACAATGAAAATCTAGAGAAGTCTACCCCCGGGCAGTTCGAAACACCAAATTTCAAAAACTGTATGGCAGAAGCACGCAGAGCTATGGTCCTCTCCATCTCCATCTATTCGACCATCTCTGATGACTACGCTAGTTCGATCATCAACTCTTCAAGGTCTGGAGCAGAAGCATTCTGAGCATCGACCAGTGCTACATTCAGACGAGATAGCTCACCTTGCAAAGCAGCCTCGCTTTACTTCGACAAGGTCAACTATGCCTGAAGGGTAGCCTCATTATTTTTGCTCTACTCCAAAGCTGATTTCAGGTTATCCTACTCATTCTTCAAAGTAGTCTCCTCCTCTTGCAGAAGTCCATTGCCTTTAGAAGCTTGTTCCTGTCAACCTCCATGCACTCGATAGATTGGATTAAGCTGGTATTTTGGTTGGCCAAGGTTCCATTCATCATGGTCAAATCTTCGAACTTCTCCTCGGTGGTCTTGAGCTGCTTAACCTTTCGAGTATGAGCATCCTCAAGATTCTTGTACATCTTGTTTAGATCAAAAATTATGCTCTTATTGATGCCCAAGGTTGTTTCTGCCTGCTCCAACTTTATCTTGTACTCCCCGGTGAGCCTTTGAACATCTTCTCTCTCTAAGTGGGCTGATGCAAGAGAAACTTGATGAGTCGATCTTTCTATCTCCAAAGCTTTCTCAGCATCAACTTAACCTTTGATAGCCAATTCTCACATCTGAATGGCTGCATCCCTGGCTCGAATGGCCCTCTCTAGCAATGACTTGAGGTTAGCATTGTTGACGAACAGTTTGTCGTAGGATTCTTTGAAGAACTCCCTACTACTCATCATCCGAAAGAGATAGGGAAAAGTATAAGAACGAGAAAGAAAAGACAAGACAATCTCAAGAGTCTGTAAAATAAAAAGAAGAGGAAGGACTCACCCTAGTCACCGCTCCATAGTAATCATCATAGAATGTCTCAAAAGGAGTAGCTCAGATAATCTTTCGATCCTCGAGAAGGCAACCATGGTAAACTATCTCTCTGCCTTCGAGAGGTTCCCCAATGTGTTATCAGATGTAGATACATCCCACTTGGGAATGAAGTGCTTCTTTTAGATCAAAGAGTCCTCGAGAGGTATAAATCTTCATATATAGGCAGCAGTCAAACTGGGTGCTATTGAGGATGCACTTGCTGATGGAAGAGGAGACCATGGCGAAAGGATACCAGTGCCTGAAGTTACTAACCTTGTGGTCGTCATTATTAGAGGAGGAAAATGCACGAGGCACGAGCTAGTGACCAAAGGAGCAGAAGAGGACACCTGTAACTTAGCCGTGGATTTGGGAAGAGATGTTCTAGTTACGGATGGATGGATCACTGAAGTTTAAATCATGGAGCTAGGGCTCAAAGATACTCTGACGGTAGATGTAGATGGAGCTACCACAGTTGACTAGATGCAATAGTTGTTGTGATATAGTATTGCTGGTCATGCTTACTAGGGAAGTTGTACTCGACAACTTGGAAGGGGATAGAGTAACCGCCGAGGAAGGCACTGACAATAGAGGGATGATTGTCTGAAGGGGTTCTGAGTCGAATAGAATTTTGTCGCAGATATCCTTGGGCATGTCCTCAGGTGTTATTGGCCTTTTCTTTCGTTGAATGCTCGAAAGAGGAACCTCATCCTCCTCATCTGAAAAACCAAGAAAGACCAAGTTTGTAAGACCCGTATCGAACTAACTGGTCTTACCACCTTGTACCAGGTCTACCTATCATGGTCGAGCCAAGTGGACCAAGTGCGTGAAGAAAATCGCAAGACCAGGTATGAAATTAACCCAAAAATAGTAAAATAGAGGGTAGGGTCGCATACCTAAATAGGTAGGGTCGACCCCACCTCATCAGAAGACAGACCCATGAATTTCAGTTTTAGGGTCGGATGCCTGAAACCCTAGGGTCGACGGGATCTGCAACCCTAGCATCGACCCTAGGATCACCGACTGAAACCGTAATTAGGAAACTTTCCTAATTTCAAGGAGATTCTTTCCTAATCTTAATGGGACTTATTTTGAGAGGTTTTCCTCTATAAATAGGACGCCCTTAGCCTCTTTCACTCCTTTTGAAACCCTAATTGAAAATGAGAGAAAGAGAATAGAAGGAAAAGAGAAGGAGAGTTGGAGAAGAAGACTAAGGAGGAGAAATTCAGAAAAATCTCTGAATCTCAGCAAGCTTAAGGTATGATTACATTCTCCATAAATTATGTAAGACCCTAGAATAGTATATAAAGAGGGTATGATCTAGGAGAAACCCAAATCATCCATCCATGGGAAGATTTCAATGGAATCCATGGAGGGAATCATGGTAAACAAAGTAAGTGTTTAACCTGGAGTTTTAAGCGATAGAACAAGCATAGAATGGGCTATGGAAGTAAGCCAAATGACCCAAACATGAAAGAAGAGACTGTAGAATGAAAGGTCGACTTAAACCACGTGCGGTCGCACGTATGGTCGATTGGGAACCGACCCTACCAGACTACAGGATCGACCCCAAGCTCTCGGGAAGTCCAGGAAAGCTGCGGTCGCACCTAGGGTCGATAAGACAACCGACCCTAGGATCGACCCTATACCCTAGGGTCGTAGAAACCTGCGACCCAACCTGCGACCCTAGCATTACAGCAAGCTTAAAACTGTCGGAATGAATTCTAATTAAAATCTATCGACTTGTTAGGTTTTCCTATTGATATAAAGGTGATTCTTAAAGCTTGAAAGAGGATTTACACTCAAGCAAAGGTGAGGGAACAAGACCTAAACTAATGGGTTAATAATAAACTGTTTTATTTTATTGACTCCAACACTGTGTATGATTCCATGCTTGTATGTGTGTAATGTGCATTTAATATGTCATCCAATATTTCTATTATTACTGCTCATGCATATTTACTTCGTTGTTTATAACATGATGATGATGATGATGATAGGAATAGGCATGTGAATGTTTGTATTTGATTAGTGTACTTGATGTGGGGAGGGGATGGTGCAACCGGTACTTCAATGCCGTTTTCATTGGATATATTGTGCCATTGCTCTACTCAAGTCTTATCCACTAAGTAAATGTTGGTATACTTGATGCGGATAGGGGATGGTGCAACCGGTACTGCAATGCCGTTTTCATTGGGTATATTGTACCATAGCTCTATTCAAGTCTTGTCCACTAACATCGTCGTATCGCCATTACCTTAGCAGAACTATTACATCGTAGGGCATCAGGGGGGGACGTGACATTGTGGTGTGTCCTGGTCACCAGACCCTAGCTCTATCTCTATGGGTGTATTGAGGAATGCTGGGGTGAGGCCTTGGATACATTGTTTGACATTAGGATTGGTTAGTTGCGAGCCCAGTTTGCAAGCCCTCACCAATAGGGGCTTACGTATTGGTATGGGCAACCGGTACAACATGTCGTTTTCATTGGGTGTATATTGTCCATGGTGGGTGCATGTGGGACGACAATGCCGATATTCATTGGGCGGCTCCACACACTCGTGCATAGAGGTGAGGCGGCCTTCGAACCTTTCTATAGCACATTGCAAACTTATATACCAGACCACAGTTATAAATTGAGTGCATGCATATGTTTGTTGCATTATTTTGTTTGCTCACTGAGCCGTGATGTATGCTCACCCTTTTGAATTCGAATATTTTTAGTTGATGATGCAGGTACTACTGTGGAAGATTTCATGAATGTTTCTGCATACGGGCACGTTGCTGCAATGGATGTTGAAGATATAGAGGAGACGCATGACTCATCATGCGAGTGTAACTCATGCGTTTTCGATTAGATTTTTATTTGAACTATTAAGGAAATATAATTTGATATTTTATTTATTTATGTCTCGGTTGATACAGCATAATTGGATATTTTATTTATGATTATCACAGTTAGATTCTCAGTTCATTTAATATTAAAACTTCCGCTATTGTGTATTTATTCTGATTATGGTTGTGGATGTGTATGGTTTAAATTAAAGGACACAGCCTATTAGAGATCCTGGTTAAACCATTGGTTTATTAGCGGTTCATCACACCGTTCTGAATAGTGTGGAATTGGGGTGTGACAACTTGGTATCAGAGCTCTCAGGCCCTGTCTTTTAAACCAGTATACTACTACAAAAGTTTGTAAACTGAGATAGGATAAAAATTTAAAAACTGTAATAATAACACACTATAAGCACCTGTGTTGTTTGAGACAAAATTCAAAAAGAGAATAATGCACCTATTAAATGAGAAACAAGTTCATATACACTCGAGTGAAAGACAAACGTATATACACATATCTAAAATAGAGAACAGTCCACAACCCGGAAAGTTACTCTGTAATACAAAAGGAAAGAAAAATACATCATGAAGCTAGAGGTGATGGGGGAGGCGGTGCTCGCAGTCTCTGTCATAGTCCTCAGCATACACCCTAGTCAACCAAGCTACCTGAGTCTGGGTCGTCTGAAGACTAGCTGTGAAATCAGCCACCCACCGATCAGTCATGCACTGAGCATCTAAAAGCTCTCTCACCCTCAGATCAGACATGCGCTGAGCCTCTCTAATCTCACGCAGTAGCCCCATCATGTCATCAGAAGGTGGGTGTGAAGGACCAGCTGCATGTGAAGGACTAGCTGCATGTGAAGGACCAGCTCCAGTAGTATGTGTAGGTGATGGAGGAGGTATGGAGCCCACATCCATGTACAAACGATCCTCATCCTCAGCATCACCCCCATGAATCCCTGCTCCAGCGGCTGCCGCTGCTGCCTCAGCATCTGCTATCTCCACCTGAGTACGAGAACGCACTAGAGCGTTCCTCTCATCGTCACTGACCTGAGCATCCCGCATGCCCATCTTATAGATGGCCTCCTAGTCCAGAACTGATGAGAAAGATTTCTCCTGAATCCTCTCATCCACTAAATCAACACCTAGGCGGGTAAGCAATGTAGTGATCAGGCGTCCGTAAGGCAGGTTGCCTACCTGACCAGGCAGTGTAGCACAGATCAACGTCCTTATGATAATGTAAGGAAGGCGCATGCACGCCTAGTGCAGATCCGATAAAAGTAAAAAGCCGGGTCAACTGGGAGATCCTCTCATAATATCCACTCTGGGGTATCAGGTTGTGCTGGATGATCTTACAGTACACCCGAGGCTCTGGACGTAGGTTGATCGCTTTCATCTCCCAGCGATCCTCTTTGAGAAGCTGACAGTCTATCTCAGCCCGCATCTCCAAGGAAAAGAACTGGGGCTCTCTGGGAGCGCAGTATACCAAGGGGCCGTCATATGAAATGCCCAAGAGGTCCGCTAACTGTCGGCAGTCAAAGGAAATCTCTACTCCCTTGACATAGCTCGTGATCCTGAGCTCCCTAGTGTCATTGTGATCTCCCACCACCTGGAGATTACAATAGAACTGCCTCACCAAATCCGGATGGGTACAGGCGTCGTAGGTGATCACGGGAAGCCAGCCCATGTCACCAAAGGCTCTCTCTACATCGAACAAGGCTAGGCTAGCCAAGTCCACACGACGACCTCCCTCCACCTTCTTACGAGCATAATGAGCATACTGAGCTTCGGCCTCATTGGAGCGGAAGCGGACTGAGTCATGAACCCTAGGTACTTTGGTACGAGCCATATTATCTGTAAAAAAAACAAAGAAAAATAGATAATAGCTCAGTAATGGTGAAAAACCCAAAAATTTCGGCATTATAACTGCATAAATTGGGCAAAAGCCTCACTTTTCATCCATACACATGGGCAGGAGGACTTATATAGATTCTAAACTATCCTGCAAGACTTATACAGTTGGGAATTTTATCTAAGAGGAGTAAATTTGAAGAAATTTCAAGAAATTCAAAATATCGACAAATTAGGGCAAAATTTTAAAATTTTCAAGTTTCTCGATAACCAACCGATGAAACTTGAATAGTTTTGAGGGCTTTCGTCCATTGAGTCACCAACAACAAAAGCCCCCAATAAAAATGAAATTTTTATGGTTGAAAAAAGTTTAATTTGAAGAAAACGGTGTAAACAAGCAAAAACCTAGTTAGAAAGCTCTAAAAACATGAAACAGTAGAGAACATACCTGTAGAGAAGGAGAAGAAAGTCTACAATGAAGCTGTACAAATTGCTCGCGTGATAGAGTCGAGCCAGAAAGAGAGCTATTTTGCTCAAAACAGGGGTATTAAAAGGCCAAATGGAAATTCTTACAACGGAGGGAACATCAAGGCATTCAAACCCTTCCGTACTCAAGGCTTCAATGTTGCAGCCATGACCACTTCAGCAGCCCCACCGCAACCAAAGCAAAATGATGAAGGAATAAGATGTTTTAACTACAATAAAGTAGGGCATATCTCAAGAGTGTACTAAGCCCAGAAAATAACTACAGCAAGGGAGAGTTTACGCTGTTACCTCTAAGGATGCTGCCGCATCGCCTGATGTGGTCACCGGTATGACCTGAACCTTTTCATTTTGTGTTACATTGTGTGAGCATGTAGACTAAAATTAAAACAAATCATAGGTATCGTACCTATTAATGGCATTCCCGCCAGAGTACTCTTTGATTCGGGAGCTACTCATTCTTTTATTTCTGTATCATTTGGGAAGAAGCTGAACCTACCCCTCAAATCTTTAGACTACAAACTGTTTGTACGATCACCGATAGGATTAGAAGTGGAATTAGAAATAGGTTATGGACCATGTCCAGTCCTAATTGACAAGAAAACTCTAGATGCAACCCTGATTCAACTTGAGGTGGCAGACTTTGATGTCATCTTGGGAATGGACTGGTTAGCTCGGCATTCTACAAACCTATTATGTGCCGAAAAGAAGCTAACATTTAAAGACAAGGAAGGAGCAGAGTTCAGTTTTACGGGAACCAAACTTCCCCGTAAACGAAAGCTCATACTCTCTGCATTAAAGGCTAGGAACTGCCTTGAGAAAGGAGCAGTTGGGTATCTAGTATCTGTGGTCGATCTTACCAAGGAAGCACCACGAATGGAGGATATTGATGTTGTGCGTGACTTCCCAGATGTATTTCCTGAAGAGTTACTAGGATTACCACTCGACCGAGCGACAGAGTTCGTTATAGATCTTATACCCGGAGCCGCACCAGTGTCTAAAGCACCTTATCGAATGGCTCCTATTGAACTAAAGGAATTAAAAGTACAACTACAAGAACTACTGGACAAGGGTTACATCCGACCTAGCATATCACCATGGGGAGTGCCAGTATTATTTGTAAAAAAGAAGGACGGTAGTGTTCGACTGTGTATAGACTACCGGGAACTGAATAAGCTGATAATCAAGAATCGATATCCATTGCCTCGGATCGATGACTTGTTCGATCAATTGCAAGGTGCCAAAGTGTTCTCCAAAATCAATCTTCGGTCAGGCTACCATCAGTTGAAAATCAAAGACGGTGATATTCCCAAGACAACATTCAGGACCAGATATGGACATTATGAATTTTTGGTCATGTCTTTTGGATTAACAAACGCACCAGTAACTTTTATGGAACTTATGAATCGGGTATTCCATGATATGTTGGATACGTCGGTTATTGTATTCATTGATGACATATTGGTCTACTCCAAGGACAAGGAAACTCATATTATGAATCTAAGAGCTGCTCTACAGCGATTATAGAAAGAGAAGCTTTACGCCAAATTTACAAAGTGTGAGTTTTGGCTAAATGAGGTCGCATTCCTAGGCCATGTTGTATCCGCTGAAGGAATTAAAGTGGATCCTAGCAAGATCGAAGTCATCGTAAAGTGGGAAGCACCAAAGAGCGTTGCAGAAATTAGAAGTTTCCTGGGTCTAGCTGGTTATTATCGACGATTTGTAGAAGACTATTCCTGGATTGCCGTACCTCTCACCAGTTTGACTAAGAAAGGCAAAAAGTTTGTTTGGACTGAGAAATGCGAGAAGAGTTTCCAAACATTGAAGGCTAGATTGATATCTGCTCCGATCTTGACCATTCCGATTTCAGGACAGCCATTTATTTTGTACACTGATGCATCAGGATTGGGATTAGGATGTGTACTTATGCAAGGAGAACAAGTAATCGCTTATGCCTCAAGACAATTGAAGACATATGAGAAGAACTATCCCACTCATGATTTGGAATTAGCGGCAGTAGTACATGCTGTCAAGATATGGAGACATTACTTGTACGGAGAGAAATTTCAGATTAAATCAGATCATAAGAGTCTTACTTATCTCTTTAATCAGAAGGAGTTGAATATGAGACAAAGAAGATGGCTGGAACTATTGAAAGACTATGATTGTGATATCCAGTGTCATCCGAGAAAAGCTAATGTGGTAGCTGATGCACTGAGTAGAAAGGCAATGATAAAATCTCAAGGAGAGGTTAACACAACTACCGCAATGTGTACTACCGAAAAAGTGTTCAATTACGGTAATGAGCAGTTTGTGATAGATGCACCGGGTGAATCAACCAACCAAGGGTTTATTCATCGATTTTCAAGTATGTTTGCCACATTGAAGATTGTACCTGATATAATTGATGAAGTAAAAACAGCTATTAAATCAAACCCTTATCTAAGAACGGTACAAGAGGACATTGAAAAAGGTAGGATTTTTATTTGAACTATTAAGAAAATGTAATTTGATATTTTATTTATTTATGTCTCGGTTGATACAACATAATTAGATATTTTATTTATGATTATCACAATTAGATTCTCAGTTCATTTAATATTAAGACTTCCGCTATTGTGTATTTATTCTGATTATGGTTGTGGATGTGTATGGTTTAAGTTAAAGGACACAGCCTATTAGAGATCCTGGTTGAACCGTGGTTTATTAGCGGTTCATCACACCGTTCTGAATAGTGCAGAATTGGGATGTGACAAAGTTAGTATCGCAAAACAATTTAAATTAAGGGTACCAAACTAAATGAAGGGGTTGAAGACACCTACCATTATCTGGAATATCGATGGGGGCAGTAGCAGCTTACTTGCCTTTGATGTCAGAGGTGTTAACTAAGGGAAGAAAGGATACTGTCGTCACTAACGAAGGATTGACCACAAGAGTAGAGGATCCTAGCGACATTGTATTAGCGGCAGTAGAGGTCGAGGGGGATGCAGCGACAGTTCAGGCAAAAGATTGGGAGGCCTCCAGTGCCTTTCTTTGACTGGCCACTTTGCGAGTTATCTTGGCATGTTTAGCGTTCAACTCATGAAGCTGATCCACTCCCGAAAGATCCTCCCATGTGGCGTTGTCAAAACCACCCACTGTAGAAACAAAAAGGACAGGTTAGTGGTTGAAAAACAAACTTAGTTATACAGAAAAGAAAAACAAAGAAAGATACTTACCTAGACCAAATCTGTAGAGGAAGATATTATCATTCAGACTCTTGAATTCACCTTTTTATCTTCCTTAAGGCTTTTCAAGATGTCCAATTCATAGAGTGTAAGTTCTGGTGCAACACCCAAGACTTTGAGGTCGATGAACTGCCACCTATTTCCAATAGGTAGGGCAGACTTACCATTCAAAGTATGGCCACTTTTCACAGAGGCAAACAAAAAGTGTTCTTTCCATTTAAGGAAAGAAAAGGGAAAGGTTCTCTAGCATAATGGGGCGATCGGCCCCTCAATGGAAGAAATAATATATCCCATTGTGCTCAGTCCTCCTAGTCCTGGGGTTCGACCAGGTAACAGCAGTGAAATTGAACATATAGCAAAAGAATTTTAGGGTTGGGGGCTGTTCATGTTTCAAGAAGAAGAGAATGAAGGAATGAATGTGCGCCCAAGAAACTGGAGTAAGTTAAGCAAGAACAAGACCATAAAACCCTAAGATTTCATAGACTAGGTCGTGGCTTGGGAGTCTAAAACCCTCCAGAAACATATCTGAGTTCAAGACCATTCGATGGGAATACGGGTGACTCAACCTATCTGTATGATGGGGGCTATCAACTCAACTGAGTCAGGTATCATGTAGATTCGACGCACTTCCTCTAATCGATCGGTGGTTATACAAGAAATTTTTTAGGAAGCAACACATAGGGGGTCCGATTCGGTAGCTGGTACAACGGGAGGAAGATCAGGGTTTTCCTCAGAGCTACTTGCAGTATGGGTTATGGGATTCCTTGCGGAGTGGCGAAAAGTAGGTTCAGAAGGGCGAAAAATTAATGTTTTATCATGGGCCATGTAAAATCAGGGAAGAAAACCAACAAATGTAAAGGAAGAGACTGAGAACTTACTCGGCATGACTGAACCACGACTATTGACACTAAGGCAAGCTTGGACGACACGACACACTATGTCCACAGGAAGACTCGAAGTGAAGATATGCACAACGAAGATGAAGAGGGAAAAATCAGAAAGAAGAGTAGTTGTGGAAGAGAAAGAAGAGGGAAATGAGATATTTATAAGTTTTTGACAGTTGTCAGGAACTTGTACCGCCACCTCGAAACGATGCAGAGAGATTTTTTTGGCCACGATTGATGTAATGGGTACGGCGGTTCATAAAGCAAGAGCCACATGGAGGATCCAAAGAGACCAGTGGAGCGGCATGCCTGCTCGAGTAACTGAGGAATAATGAGGTGTGCAACGGTGATACCATTTAATGGTTGTACGCGCATATCCAACGGCTGCTGAATTTAAGTAAGTCATCATTGGGAGTAACAGTTAAATAAATCATGATTAAGGGCGTTAATTATCACGTTTTCCCTGAATTAAAGTTTTCCCCTAGAGTCGGATTGACCTAGAGAAGGCAAAGGGGTTCTGTTGGGTGAAAATAAGATAGATTTAATTTTGGCCGATTGAATGGTATATTACGGAGGAGCTATTAAGGCTGTAGACGTGGCATCCATCTGAAGGTATGGTGATTTTATTTGAAAAGTGAAATACCCTACCTACGGATATTTGAAAAAGATATCATTCAACCCCCCTGGACATCCTGATGGCAAAGAGACAAATTGGATGGTGGTAGATGGGCATTAAATGTGCAGCCATTAATGCTCATTAATGCCAACAAGAGTAATAAATGCAAGATGTGTTGATTCGACCCGCCCCATAGCTACGTTCAAGACTAAGGCTAGGTAAAGGGATATGGAATCCACTCGAATACTGAGAAATAGTTGACACCTATGACAAGAGAAGACAGCGACACGGAACTTCAAGGGGTCGAAAAGGTGAGAAGTGACAGATATGTGCCACCCCCTGGGGTCGTAGCCCTCTTGTCCTACTTTGCCCTATGGATGGAGGATGGAGACCGTGGTAGGTGAGTGTAGGAAGCTTGCACGACAAGCTTCTCCTTTGTTCTATAAATAGCAGCAAGATATCAGTTACAAACATCTGAATTTTCACTCTCAAAAGTATCCTTACTATACCAAATTTCTTCTTGAATTCACTGTTTTCCTGCTAAGAGTTTGCCCTCTCTTTAGCACATTCTGAGCTTGTCACATTGTTATCATTGTGAACTAGAAGGAAAGAGTTTAAAAGAACTCCCATACCTTAGTACCCTCTCTCTAAGGAACTTGGGTATCTTATCACTGAGTTTCATTCTGCTTGTCCTGGACCATACTGACTTGAGCATCGGAGTGGCCACGGGATAAAACCCACCCACCTCACTGCTTGTTCCTGTTCTGCAGATACGTGGCAACATCTCGTGCACTGGGCTAAATCCAATGACAACACACTTCTCCATTTTTAGCTCCAACTGCTTCTTCTCTCTCCATTTGTTTTCATCCTTTTCACTCAAATTCTGATGAATATTTTCAAACAATCAATGCTAGATGATTACATATTATAACCTCAATCCAGATTCTAGAATCCAGACCGAGATCAAGATCAACAATCTAACAAAGAAGGAGAAAGATTTAAATATAAATGATGGAAAACAAGGTGCAACGCACCATTGGCATGAGGCTTTTTTTTTTGGCGTTTCTGAACTCAGTTGCCAGAAAAAAAAAATGAAAAGCGTTACCTATTGTCTACTTTTTCCAACCATTGAATACATTCGTCAGTGTTGCACAATTGCCAGAAAAAACATCACCTATTGACCTAGAATAGAAACGAAATCCATTTCTCTCATTGTTGTATAGTTGCAAGTTCTCGAGATGCTCTAGCAAGAGATCACTGAGAAATAGAGGGAAATGGCGATGGGACGAGGGTCGATGATAGAAGGAGATGAGAGACGATGGGTTGTGCACAATTACAATTAACCCTTTCTTGATGAAATTCAGTTGAAATTTTAATTTATAATCTATTTTCAATTTATTTCGAACAATGTGTGATTTCACAAAATTATTCTTATATATTTAATTCTGATTGCATCCTTACATGTAGTTTAAGAGGGTAATTGGTGTCTTGTTATGTTTGGAAAAATAACAAACCCTTGTTATGTTAACATATATATATATATATATATATATATATATATATATATATATATATATATATATATATATATATATATATATATATATATATATATATATATATCCTCGTCTTGCTTTCTCCAACTAACATTGCATGTGATGATAAGATTTTAGCTCACCTACAATTCTACACATCAAGTATTTTCTCCTTTTTTTTTTTTTAATGGTCAACAAATAGATATACTAAAATAAGAAAAAGAAACAAAAGAAAAATACAAAATTAGAATCCTACCTCACCTTTGGCAATACCATTAACAAAGGGGAAACTATTATCTAAAAGTCAAATAAAATGAAATTTTCAAAAGTTTTAAAAATAAAATTCAAATTTTCAGATTTCGATTTGGTGGGAAACTTTTTAAATGTTTGTTTTGAGTTGATAAAGCAAGTAGGAATTTTTAGTCCCAGACTGTTTATGGACAATTGGGGAGAGACGTTTATATGTAGGTGGTTATCACATGCATCTTGAGCCCTTAAAAGAAAGTTTCCCACTTGAGGGAGGTGTCTGGGGTTTCGGGTCGTCTTCCACACACGCGCATGGGCCGAGTCATGACAGTGCATCTGAGTAAGCGCGGGCGCAAATTCGGATAGGTCTATTCATAGGTACCCTTTTGGAAGGATACCTATATGTAGGGTAGTGTCTCTACCCATACGTATAGGTACCTATGCATAGGGAGGCATCCCTGCATATAGATGGGTATGATCTGGACCATTGATCTAAGCACCCTTAAATCGAACGCATTTGGGATGTCCAATCTAATAAACATGCCCCATCGTACGGATCCCTTGAAAGGGCACATGTCCTCTATAAATAGAGGATGCTGCCAAGGGTTTAAGGAATCCAAAATTCAACTCTGAATTAAAGTTCTCTCTCTCTCTCTCTCTCTCTCTCTCTCTCTCTCTCTCTGTGTGTGTGTGTGTGTGTGTGTGTGTGTGTGTGTGTGTGTGTGTGTGTGTGTGTGTCGCCAGCTCTGGTTCTATTCGACATTTCCGAGCCACTTTATACTCTTGACTGTTGATCTCATCCGTTGATTTTTTTTACGAGGTCCAGATTTTATGTTCACATATCTAAGAATGGCCTTAAGGGTGTTTCATCTTGGAGGTTAACTCACAGGAACCCACTACACCATAGGAGGTGAATACAATCTTAAGGACAATGTTCTGAACACAACTCAGCCCATTTGTTTCTGCATCCGTTCTTATTCTGTAAGTGTCAATTTATTGTTATATTGATTTACATTATATCTGTTGGATATTCGTATTATAAGCACACTATTTTAAGTAATTTGTGTTAGTCATTACATTTCATAATAAGTCCGGCCGAGCCTGCCGGCGTATGGCTTAAACCCACACGGCTCAACATGTCAGTTTCCGCTTGGTTGTAATTTTACTGAGCATTGGTCAACGTGTTGTCTCCTTATCAACTCGCATTATGTCAACGTGACAAAATCACATCGATTGGTGATATTTGCACCAAATAATCCCTAAATGTTGTCTATGTTGGAATGCAAGGGAGAGGATAATGATAATCTATTCTTTCACTGTCATTTCCCTCAAAGGATCTAGAAGGTAATTGTAAGACCCGTACTCCGTGAACCCGATCTAAACCTTGATTTCATGTCGTAACAGGTCTTTCGATCATCGCCGGGCCAGACGGGACGAGCGGATGACAATCAGGTACAAAATCGGACCAAAATCAGACCAAATATGTATGAGTTACTCATACCGGTCGATGGTACCGGTCGATGGTACCGATCGATCGGTATGGTCTGCGCAGCAGACCACTTAGATCCGAAAACGGATCTCTGCGGGTCCTACTTTCTAAATTTCGAACCGATTGACTTTCCTAATCCTAGGAGGCTTCCTAAACCTAATTCTAGCCTATTTAAACCCCTTTAAACCTCCTAGAATCCCTTCCATTGATCCTGACAAACCCTAGAGAGGAGAGGAGATTGGAGAAGGAGAAGGAGAAGGAGCTAGGAAGAAGAAGGAAGAGCCGATTTTGCTGTTCAACGATGCACACCTTACTGCTACTCAACGGTAAGTGCCTGAACCTTCCTCTACTCTATGAACTCTTGTAGGGTTGATTGTTGTTTGGATCAATACCATGCAAAGCAGGTATTGATCTAAACCCTACTTTGCCATCAAACCCTAATTTAATCGATAAACCCTAGATTCGAGTTCTAGGACGAATACCATCAAAGCTAGACTTGAACGGAGTTGGAAACGACTCTAACTCAAAGCTCAGACTTATAATGTGTAGGAGAAACCCTGGAATCAAAAGAGAAGGATCGACAACAGTCGAAAAACCAAGCGTATGGTCTTCCTGAGACATACCGGTCGACCATACCGGTCGCAGGTCATGCGACCGGTACTGCGACCGGTACCTCTTGGGGAGTAGCCTGTGGGGACCGGCTGACCATACCGGTCGCCAGTCTTCCCCACAGAGCTGCGACCGGTACCTGCTACCGGTCAGCTCTGTGAGTGTATTTTTGGTAACCTCGTTGGTTTCCGACCAATGTAAACCTTGAGAAACTATTCTAATTGAACCCTAATATTATGTAGGACTTTGTGATAGCACATTTGGATCTTGCGACGTAGAGAAAGCTATCAAATGAGCGTCAGATAAGGGAATCGGACCTAAACCCTAATAATTAATGGACAGTAAACTGTTGTAAATAACCATGAATATGTAGATTGGTGTTTGTGCATATTGCATGTCATCCTTTACTTTCAGCTATTATTATTGTGCATGCATACTTGCTATGCTAGGATGTGATTGCTAGACATGTGATTGTTTTCGTTGGTGTGTGGAATGGAAAGGGCCTGGGGTCTGGGATCATTCTCACACTAGCACCTTTTTGTAGTATTCTATCTTAGCATACTTGGTGCGGGTAGGTTATCAGGGGGAGGTCGTGGCACTGTAGTCTCCGGCCTGGCCACTACGCTCTAGCTCTATCTCTTTGCCGTAGGGAGTGATGTTCGGATAGAGTCTACTTGCGTATTGTTCTGTCTTAGTATGCTTGGTGCGGGTAGGGTATCTGGGGGAGGTCGTGGCACTGTGGTCTCCGGCCTGGCCACCACGCTCTAGCTCTATCTCTATGCCTTAGGGAGCTGTGCTGGGATAGAGCCTACAGTGATGACATATAGGATTGGTTAGTTGCGAGCCCAGTTTGCAAGCCCTAGCCAATAGGGGCTTATGTATTGGTATGGGTAGAGTATCAGGGGAGGTAGTGGATGTCTTAGCTCTATCTCTATTCCATGATGGGTGCATGTGGGTCGACAGCGGTGTGATCTACTGTGCGATGCTACACACTCGTGTATAGAGGTGCGGTGGCCACCAACCCTTTCTATAGCACATTGCAAACTTAAACCAGACCACAGCATAAAATGATTGTTACTCATGCATATAATATTGATACACTGTCTGATTGTCTTACTGAGCTAAGTTGTGAGTTCACCCTTTGTATATATACTTTTTTAAGATATTGATGCAGGTTACACGGTAGACGACTATATGAACGCTCCGGCGTATGGAGGTGTTGCTACTCTGGACGTACCGGCAGGAGAGGACGAGCATGACGCTTCATGCGAGTGCCCTTTCTGCGTGTACCTTTGATTTTATTTTATTTTGTTTCAGTTATCTTTAAGGTGATGTAAAGATATTTAATTACATTTGGAATTGGGATAATTGAATACTTATTTAAATTTATCAATAGAATACTCAGTTCATTTATTTAAGAACTTCTGCTGTATTTATTATATTTTGATTGTGGTTATGTGCAATGGTTTGTATGAGTGGACACAGTCTTATTGAGATCCTGGTGTGAACTGTTGGTTCAGTGACGGTTCACTCACACAGTTCTGATTGGTTCAGAATTGGGGTGTGACAACTTGGTATCAGAGCATATCGGTCGACGGTTTGCCCATACCGGTCGACGGTTTACCCATACCGGTCGACCGGTATCTCATAGGGGCCGCGACCGCTATGTCTCTGTCAAAATAAAAATTCTGACCAGTCAACATACCGGTCGCCCAACCCACTACAGTGTCACGACCGGTATGTCACGATCGGTCAACTGGAAAAAAAAAAAACCAAAAAATTTTTTTGGTTGTAAAAATTTTATTATTAAGATTTCATTTCGACTTTCTGCCTTGTTTGTTAAAGACTAACACTATGATGATTATTCGACTGTACCTTATGTGTTATGTCTTTGCCTCAGATCTAAACAGACCAGTCTGAGATGGTAGGCAAAAATGGTCGAAGAGGCTCACGAAAGCGTCACCACTCCTAGGTGCACCAAACTGAGGAAAATGTGGAAGCTGGGTATGTTGAAGAGCAAAACCAAAATCTGGAGAGTGAAGAAGGGCAAGTTCCCAGGGCACCCACCAATTTTCCCGGCCCACCTCACACGAATTCTGAAACGATAGTGACAAATCTGGTTTACCAGATGGAGGCTCAGCAGAAGACATTCCTGAACGAGATGTTGAAGATGTTCAGGCCACCGGATTATGTTCCCACTGAAGGTACGCCTGAGTCTGGAAGGAATAATACTACACTACCAATGGATGGTAGCCCAGGGCCGATGGGCCAAGGACAGAATTTACAACCACCGCATCAGTTTCCATCGTCGTCTGCTTACCAGGGAGCCTACCCGTACCCACCACCATGGTACGGAATAAAATACACAGGGACAGCACGATCTGAGCCGAGCAGTGGATAGGTTTTTGAAGTTGAAACCCCCTACTTTCACAGGGAAATCGGGAAAACCGTTGTGGCCTGCACAATGGGTTGCTGAGATGGAGAAGAATTTTCGTCTGATGACATGTTCTGAGGATGAGAAGGTACTGTTTGCCACACATATGCTCAAAGAGGACGCAAACGCCTGGTGGAATTCTACACGGGCGTATTTGGAGACAAAGCACACTCAGATTGATTAGGCTATATTCAAGGGAGCCTTCTTCGATAAATATTTTCCAAAGAGCTTCAGAGATCAGATGGAGAAAGAATTCCTCAACCTACAGCAATCTCAGTCTACTGTGGATGCTTACCAGCAAAGGTACGAAGAGCTATTTTTCTTTGCACCGGCAAGCATGCAAGAAGAAGAAACCAAGACTCGTAGATTCACTATGGGACTACGAGGGAGCATCAGAGAGCACATCCTGGGTCTGGAGAAAAAGGTATACAATGAAGCTGTACAGGTTGCCAGAGTGATCGAGTCAAGTCAAAAGGACAGTTTCTTTGCACAGAATAGGGGACTGAAGAGACCGGCTACTGAGACTTCAGGTGGCGGCAATAATAGACCATTCTGCCCATATAGGGCTTAGACCACCATGGTGCCTATAAGAAACACCACTGCACCACCACCGTCACAATTCGCTGGACAAAACCCGAACATTAAATGTTTCAACTGTCAGCAACTGGGTCATATTGCAAAGACCTGCACTCTACCTAAGAAACAACCTCTACAGCAAGGAAAGGTATTTGCAGTCACCACTGAAGAGGCAGCCGCATCACCTAATGTGGTCACTGGTATGATTATATCCCTTCCTATTTAGCTTACTATTTTATTGTGTGTGAGCATGTAGAACTAAGGGATAATAAATTTCAGGAACTGTAAATACAGCTGGTATACCTGCCAGAGTACTCTTTGACTCTGGGGCCACGCACTCTTTTGTTTCTATTTCTTTCGAGAAGCGAATGGAATTACCTGTCAAGCATCTAAACCCAAGCTTGATAGTTCGCTCCCCACTAGGAGTCGAAGTGGCGTTGAACAAATATTTTGGACCATGTACAGTTAGCATTGATGGCCGAGATCTAGAGGCTAATCTGGTTCAACTCGAGATAGCAAACTTTGACGTCATCTTGGGAATGGATTGGTTAGGCCAGCATTCAGCCAGCTTATTATGTGGTGAAAATAAGCTTGTGCTTAAAGACGAGAAAGGAAAAGAGTTTAGCTTCACCGGGACCAAGTTACCTAGGAAGTGAAAGCTGATCCTCTCTGCCCTAAAAGCTAAGAGATGCTTAGAGAAGGGAGGAGTGGGGTACCTAGTGTCTGTGGTCGACATCACTGCTGAGGTGCCAAGGATGGAAGATCTAGATGTGGTACGAGAGTTTCCAGATGTGTTTCCAGAGGATCTCCCAGGTCTACCTCTAGACAGGACTATAGAGTTCGTGATAGACCTAATGCCAGGGTCGTCACCAGTGTCTAAAGCACCGTACAGGATGGCTCCTACTGAACTAAAGGAGTTGAAGACCCAGTTACAAGAATTGCTAGATAAGGGTTTCATGCGACCAAGCATATCACCATGGGGAGCACCTGTATTGTTTGTCAAGAAGAAGGACGGTAGTGTACGGCTATGTATTAATTACCGAGAGCTGAACAAGTTAACCATCAAGAATCGATATCCTTTGCCTAGGATCGATGACCTATTCGATCAGTTACAGGGTGCAAAGGTTTTCTCGAAGATTGATCTCAGATCGGGGTACCACCAATTGAAGATCAAGGCCGGAGATATTCCAAAGACTGCTTTCAGGACAAGGTATGGGCATTATGAGTTTCTAGTTATGTCGTTCGGGTTGACTAACGCTCCAGCGTCGTTCATGGAACTAATGAACCGAGTGTTTCATGACATGTTGGACACTTCGGTCATCGTATTCATCGATGACATATTGGTCTACTCAAAGGACAGGGAGGCTCATACAACACATTTAAGAGCAGCCCTACTATGGTTGAGAAGGGAGAAGCTTTATGCCAAGTTCAAGAAGTGTGAATTTTGGCTGAAGGAAGTGGCTTTCTTGGGCCACGTAGTATCTGAAGATGGTATCAAGGTAAATCCAAGTAAGATAGCTGCTATAGTAGGATGGGAAGCACCAAAATCAGTTGCGGAGATTCGTAGTTTCCTTGGATTGGCTGGTTACTATAGAAGATTCGTGGAAGACTACTCAAGGATCGTCGTTCCACTTACCCGACTGACCAAGAAGGGAGAGAAATTTATATGGTCAGATGAGTGCGAGAAATGCTTCCAGACTTTGAAGTCAAGATTAGTCTCTGCACCTATCTTGACCATCCCAGCACCAAGCTTACCGTTTACCTTATATACGGATGCTTCAGGGTTGGGTATTTGATGTGTATTGATGCAAGGAGAACAAGTGATTACCTACGCATCAAGACAATTGAAAGAGCATGAGAAGAATTATCCTACACATAATTTGGAGTTAGCAGCGGTGATACATGCAATAAAAACTTGGAGACACTACCTTTACGGTGAGAAGTTTCAGATTAAGTCAGATCACAAGAGCTTAACCTATCTTTTCACTCAGAAGGACCTGAATATGAGATAGAGGAGATGGCTGGAGTTATTAAAATATTATGATTGTGACATCCAGTACCATCCGGTTAAGGCAAATATTGTGGCTGATGCCTTAAGCAGAAAGTGGGCATTGAAACCTGAGGCAGGACTAAGTACAAATGCTGCATTATGTGCTGCAGCCTCGAGCTCAACAGAGAATGATGAAGAGTATATAATAGAGACTGCAAGAGATCCAGTGGAACAGGGCTTAATTCATAAGTTTACATTGATGTTCGTAGCCTTGAAGATCTCATCGGATCTCATAGATGAGGTCAAAGTAGCAATCCTACAGGATCCACACCTCAAGATGGTACAAGAAGACATAGAGAAGGGTAACAGCAATCCTGACTTTACCTTGGATTCAGACAAGATACTCAGGTATCATGGACGATTATGTATACCTGAGAGTGAGAACTTAAATATCAGAGATCGAGTTATGACAGAGGCTCATTACACTCCATACTCGATACATCCAAGAAGCACCAAAATGTACCATGATTTAAGAAGATTATATTGGTGGAGGGGTATGAAAGCAGATATAGCTCGTTTCGTATTCCAATGTCTGAATTGCCAACAAGTTAAAGCAGAAAGGCAGAGACCCGTAGGGTTGCTACAACCACTACCGAAACCTACATGGAAGTGGGATTGTATTACAATGGATTTCGTTACTATCCTGCCTTTGACACCAAGGTCGGTGGATGAAGTTTGGGTTATAGTCGATCGACTTACCAAGACAGCACGATTCATTGCGGTCAGGCCTCAGTATACCATGGAGAAGCTAGCCAAGCTATATGTAGATAATATAATCAGACTTCATGGCGTCCCAGAAAGTATAGTATCTGACAGAGATCCCCGTTTTACATCAAAGTTCTGGGAAGGGTTACAGAAAGCTATGGGAACAAAGTTGAAGTTTAGTACAGCTTTTCACCCTCAGACGGACGGGCAGTCAGAACGAACTATTCAAATTTTAGAAGATATGCTCCGAGCTTGTGCCCTAGATTTCAAAGGAGCTTGGGACGAGAAGCTATCGCTTATCGAGTTTGCTTATAACAACAGCTACCAGGCTACAATTCAGATGGCTCAATATGAGGCACTCTATGGGAGGAAATGTCGTACACCTCTGTTATGGAATGAGGTGGGAGAAAGAAGAATTGTAGGACCGAAATTCGTTGAAGAAACTTGTCAAGTGATTGATCAGATCAAGGAAAGAGTGAAGACAGCTCAAGTTCCACAGAAACACTATGCGAATAATCGACGTCGAGATCTGGAGTTTGCAGTAGGTGACAAGGTATTCTTGAAGATATCACCGGTGCGAGGGCTGAAACGGTTTGGTAAGAAGGGGAAGCTATGCCCCAGGTATGTGGGACCATACGAGATATTGACCAGACGTGGTAATGTGGCATATCAATTGGCTCTACCACCATCTATGTCAAGCGCTCATGATGTGTTCCGTGTATCATTATTGAAGAAGTATGTCAGGGATCCATCGCACATCTTGACAGCAGACCCACCAGACTTGATAAAGGACTTAACATTCGAAGTGGTACCTGTGATGCTCTCAAGCCGAAAGGTACAACAACTTCGAAGCAAGGATATCCATTATGTGAAGGTGCATTGGAAAAGCCAAGATGTCGAAGAAATTACTTGGGAGGAGGAGAGCGCGATGAGAAAGGAGTACCCTAACCTTTTCGACGATCAAGGTACGTTCAAATTTCGAAGCCGAAATTTCTTTTAAGGGTGGGGGAGTTGTGAGACCTACATGCAAATTTCGGGGACGAAATTTCTTTTAAGGGTGGGGGAGTTGTAAGACCCGCACTCCGTGAACCCGATCTAAACCTTGATTTCATGTCATAATAGGTCTTCCGATCATCACCGGGCCAGACGGGACGAGCGGATGACAATCAGGTACGAAATCGGACCAAAATCAGACCAAATATGTATGAGTTACTCATACCGGTCGATGGTACCGGTCGATGGTACCGGTCGACCGGTATGGTCTGCGCAGCAGACCACTTAGATCCGGAAACGGATCTCTGCGGGTTCTACTTTCCAAATTTCAAACCGATTGACTTTCCTAATCCTAGGAGGCTTCCTAAACCTAATTCTAGCCTATTTAAATCCCTTTAAAACTCCTAGAATCCCTTCCATTGATCCTCACAAACCTTAGAGAGGAAAAGGAGATTGGAGAAGGAGAAGGAGCTAGGAAGAAAAAGGAAGAGCCGATATTGTCGTTCGACGACGGACACCTTACTACTAGTCAACGGTAAGTGCCTGAACCTTCCTCTACTCTATGAACTCTTGTAGGGTTGATTGTTGTTTGGATCAATACCATGCAAAGCGGGTATTGATCTAAACCCTACTTTGCCATCAAACCCTAATTTAATCGATAAACCATAGATTCGAGTTCTAGGACAAATACCATCAAAGCTAGACTTGAATGAAGTTGGAAACGACTCTAACTCAAAGCTCAAACTTAGAATGTGTAGGAGAAACCCTGGAATCAATAGAGAATGATCGACGACAGTCGAAAAACCAAGCGTATGGTCTTCCGGAGACATACCGGTCGACCATACCGGTCGCAGGTCATGCGATCGGTACTGCGACCAGTACCTCTCAAGGAGTAGCCTGTGGGGACCGGCTGACCATACTGGTCACCAGTCTTTCCCACAGAGCTGCGACCGGTACTTGCGACCGGTCAGCTCTGTGAGTGTATTTTTGGTAACCTCGTTGGTTTCCGACCAATGTAAACCCTGAGAAACTATTCTAATTGAACCCTAATATTATATAGGACTTTGTGATAAGACGTTTGGATCTTGCGACGTGGAGCAAGCTATCAAACGAGAGTCAGGTAAGGGAATCGGACCTAACCCTAATAATTAATGGACAGTAAATTGTTGTAAATAACCATGAATATGTGGATTGGTGTTTGTGCATATTGCATGTCATCCTTTACTTTCAGCTATTATTATTGTTCGTGCATACTTGCTATGCTAGGATGTGATTGCTAGACATGTGATTATTTTCGTTGGTGTGTGGAATGGGAAGGGCCTGGGGTCTGGGATCATTCCTCACACTGGCACCTTTTTGTAGTATTCTATCTTAGCATACTTGGTGCGGGTAGGGTATCAGGGGGAGGTCGTGGCATTGTGGTCTCCGGCCTGGCCACTACGCTCTAGCTCTATCTCTATGCCGTAGGGAGTGATGTTGGGATAGAGTCTACTTGCGTATTGTTCTGTCTTAGTATGCTTGGTGCGGGTAGGGTATCAGGGAGAGGTCGTGGCACTGTGGTCTCCGGCCTGGCCACCACGCTCTAGCTCTATCTCTATGTCGTAGGGAGCTATGCTGGGATAGAGCCTATAGTGATGACATATAGGATTGGTTAGTTGCGAACCCAGTTTGCAAGCCCTAGCCAGTAGGGGCTTATGTATTTGTATGGGTAGAGTATCAGGGGAGATAGTGGATGCCTTAGCTCTATCTCTATTCCATGATGGGTGCATGTGGGTTGGCAGCGGTGTGATCTACTGTGCGATGCTACACACTCGTGTATAGAGGTGCGGTGGCCGCCAACCCTTTCTATAGCACATTGCAAACTTAAACCAGACCACAGCATAAAATGATTGTTACTCATACATATAATATTGATACATTGTCTGATTATCTTATTGAGCGAAGTTGTGAGCTCACCCTTTGTATATTACTGCTTTTAGATGTTGATGCAGGTTACACGGTGGACGACTATATGAACGCTCCGACGTATGGAGGTGTTGCTGCTCTGGACGTACCGGCAGGAGAGGGCGAGCATGGCGCTTCATGCGAGTGCCCTTTCTGTGTGTACCTTTGATTTTATTTTATTTTGTTTCAGTTATCTTTAAGGTGATGTAAATATATTTAATTATGTTTGGAATTGGGATAATTGAATACTTATTTAAATTTATCAATAGAATACTCAGTTCATTTATTTAAAGACTTCCGTTGTATTTATTATATTTTGATTGTGGTTATGTGCAATGGTTTGTATGAGTGGACACGGTCTTATTGAGATCCTGGTGTGAACCATTGGTTCAGTGACTATTCACGCACACCGTTCTAGTTGGTTCAGAATTGGGGTGTGACAGTAATCCTTCTCAAGTGTTGGCCATCCCCTCGATGCAATCTATCTCTCTCTGTATTTGGAGATAGATCTTAATAAAGTTTAAAGGTAAAGAGATTTGTGAAAATGGTTAAGCTTGCATTATGTGTCTCAATGTTAGGAATGAGAGATGCAAACAAGAAGAAAACACAAGAATTAATATGGTTCAGCACCCCATCGTGGGATGCCTACGTCCACCAGAGAAAAGAGAAATTCTTTATTCCCAAGAAACTTCTACAGCTCTCTACCTGACAGGCTTATCTCATCTGTCAGCCTTACAGCGCCTTCAACCCTCCACTGTCAAAGGAGAGCCCTTACAGCCTTACCTAGGTTTTCCCATACAGAGACAATATATAAAGAAACCTAGAAATCATAATCTCACCACAATTATAAGTTTATCTCGTACATGTAATAAACCAAACCCTAATACAAGTACAACTCTATTAATTGTGTGGACCCCACAGAATACAAGACACCAACCCAACAAATCTCCACCTGGCTTGGATTCTGCAAACCACCTTGAAGAAAATTCGTTGATGTTGATTCTGTAAACCTGTCTCTGCTAAACCGCTACACCTAAACCGGCATAGCCCACACCCCGTCCGGGTGTCCCGTACAGCTCACCACCGTACTATATGATGTGACTCTATCTCTCCCACTGCTGCAGCATCACCGGAAAGATCATCGTCACACACAATCTTCCTACAACTCCAATTGCACCTGGAACCCGAGCCTCTCACCACCTCACCTCCAATGCAGACCTTGAGATCTAACTCCTCATCCCAGCCCTCTGCAACTCCAATTGCACCTGGAACCCAAGTCTCTCACCTCTGCACCTCCAATGCAAACCTAAAGATCCGACTCATTGTACCAGCTCGCCAGTCATCCTTTACCCCGTGGTGCGGCATAAACTGGTCATTATGTGCACCGTGCCTGGATTGCAACCCACCGTTGGATTCAACCCCTGATCTGACCAGATCCACGAACAACTACCATCACCCCATCAATCTTATCAGGGTCTCCTAACCGTCGTTGACCATCCACTCGACTAACACCAAGACCCATGTGTGATACAGCCTGGTGTAGTCGCTCCACCACCATTCGAGGTCTACCAGATTCCCTTGCAGATCCATTGTCATACCGAGCTGAACCATATTCAGTAACCCCTGCAGGTCTGTATCACTGAATCTACCTCAATCATTTCAGAAATAGCAACTTTGGATACTCCTTCCAATGGATGTCCCCCCATCCATCTACTATCTCTCTCTCCTTTTTTTTTTTTTCTCTTAAAGATAATCGGTGGAAACCAAAAAAACTTAAAAAAAAAAACTAAAAAAACAACCCAAAAGTGTAATGATGACGTTTTACATTTTTTTTTTTTAATCATTCCAAAGGAATATCAGAGAAAAAAAGGAGAAAAAAAAAAACTCACCCCTTTTTTTTTTTTTCTTCTTCATACTGTGTACCTCCTTCCTTCTCCTATATCACTGACTGATCTACCGAACCTGAGCTTTGATACCACTTGTTAAGAATGAGAGACGCATGAGAGACGCAAACAAGAAGAAAACACAAGAATTAACGTGGTTCAGCACCCCATCGTGGGATGCCTACGTCCACCAAAGAAAAGAGAAATTTTTTATTCCCAAGAAACTTCTACAGCTCTCTACCTGATAGGCTTATCTCATCTGTCAACCTTACAGCGCCTTCAGCTCTCCACTATCAGAGGAGAATCCTCTGACAGCCTTACTTAGGTTTTCCCATAAAAAGACAATATATAAGGAAACCTAGAAATCCTAATCTCACCACAATTATAAGTTTATCCCGTACATGTAATAAACCAAACCCTAATACAAGTACAACTCTATTAATTGTGTGGACCCCATAGAATACAAGACACCAACCCAACACTCAATTTATCACATTTGGAGGTAGAGATGTAAACAGATCGGATTCGGCAAGGATGAACTACTATCTGAATTTGAATCCGACTTATAAACACCCAATCTGAATCTGCCTCCGCATCCTCCAGATTTTTTTAAAATAAAATCCAAATTCGAATTTTAACCGAATATTCAATTAAAATCCTATCGGAATCGGAATTGAAACATTCTCTGCATCTAAGGGTTGATTTACGGTGATGTATTTACAGACTATACAACTTAATAATCCAGTTCCTACGGACCAAATCAACAAAGCATAAGCAATAAAATATAAAAAATAATAATAAAAAAACACAGAAAGAGAAACTAGAATTGAAAACAATCTTCCCGATTTAGTTTGGAGGTGAAAAGAAAACAAAAAAACCATTGCAGTAATCATAAGTGATCAAATCATTCTTGCTGTTTCTTTCTTTAATAAAATCATACCTGGGGGCAACGATATTGCAACGACATTCATTGACATCGTGCGAAATGGGAACAAAAAAAAGGAGAAGAACGACGGGAAGAAGGAGGAGAAGCAGCCGAAGAAACAAATTTTTTTGAGAATGCAGAAGGTCTGTGTGAGATAAACCAATGCCCCTTCAGAGATGAGCATTCCCCAGAGTTGCTGCATCAGTGTTCGAAGAGAGGGAATCGGCGGGCAGTGGCGGCAGATCGGTAGCGACGGCGACAGAAGCGATCAACGACGGCAGCTGAGGCGATGAAGAAAATCCTAAGTGCTGCAACTTTCTTCTAGGAATCACGCACGACCAGAAATTACAGAAAAAAAGCGGAAAAAGAAAACCAGAGATTGCAACAGAGAACTCAAGAGTCACGGCTCCAATTAGTTTGACCATCGTTGGACTACAAGTCCCTTCTACTTCCGGCCTCCAATTGGCGGTTCCCAAAACGCCTTGGAATCAAGGAATTATGTATTAATTTCATAATGCTCTTAAATACCTATTTAATGAACATTAACCTGAAAGAAACCTAATTCTATCTTTTATATATATATATATATATATATATATATATATATATATATATATATATATATATATATATATATATATATATAATATATAATATATTAATATATATATTTATATATATAGATATATAATATACTAATATATGATATGTTACGCTCAAACGGATCGGAGCGGATTTAAAATGGTCCGTTTAAGGGCTATCCGAATCCGACTCCGCATCTGACCTTCACCATCCAAATTTGGATTTGGATGCCCTTAAACGGGTGTGGATTCGAATTCAGCTATCCATTTACCTCTTTATTTGAAGGAGAGAGGGAACGTGAGAAGATGGACAACTTCATTGCTTTCATCGATATCCATAATCTTTGGTGATATAAGAGATAACCTTCGAGTAAAATATTTTCATATTTCCGCCAGTATAGTCTAGAGAACAACAAGGAAAGTAATCCCCTGCCGGGGGGGGTTCCCGCCGCCGATCCAAAGGCCGGGGATCGTTGGTGAGGGGGCGGGGCGGCTTGCGGTCGGTGGGCGGGAGAGAATTTTTTTGCGAACAACAATGATTAGTATTTATGTCATGGGTACTTTTGGCGACAGAAGTTGTCTATTGTGAAAAAGGCAAATTTCTTGTAGTAGATTCAGATTGTGTAGACAACAGATATTTTGTGTTTCTGGGGTCTAAATGTAAGACTTATCTAAGCATTTAGATTTGTTTTGTAGTTTTTCCCTTTGTTACCTGTCGGCCAATTTTGTTTCTTTCATTTGCATTAAATGTATATTATTCACAAAAAAAAAAAAAAAAAATTCACTGTGCAAGTAAATATGCCCTAAAAAAGGAACCAGAAAAGACTATTGCAAACAATACATAAAAGAAAACTGAACAACTCAGCTAATCAAACCAAATGGCTTGTAGTGGTCGATTCATGTTGAACCAGATCTAGTTAAGTTCATTTTTCAGTGATTGAAAACAAGACCCGAGTTACATATACCCATGAATTTGTACATTAATTCCTCACTATCGATAACAAAATCCCTAATTTAACGTGATTATAAACTTCACAATGAACCATTATTAATACTTCACGATATTGTTTTCCGAGGCATTGGTATTAGAATCGTAATTATCTTTTTTTTTTCTTTTTCTTTTTTTGATAAATAGATATTTTATTAAACTTAGAAAACTGAACACAACAAAACACAACAAGCAAACCATCAAAAGATAAGAACTGAACAAAAAATAAGCAAAATAAGGTCAACAAATAACCGACCTAATAAGACCAAACCCTAACAAGGCGGGCCCAGAAAGCACACCCACTAATGAGTGGGAAATTCCATTACACTAATAGGGACATAGTCCCGATTTGAAAAAAAAAATACCAACAATACCAAACGAGCTCATGCATTTTCGAGACGGCTGAGAGGCTTCTTGCGGAATCGTAATTAACCATAAAGCTTAGGAGGAAGCCGAGGGCTGAGAAGGACTTCCAGTGCTGTTGCCTTCATGTTGGTTAGCCCTGGGCTCTCTGTCATATCCACTGGTTCACCCGAAGGGTTTGCGAATTCGAACCCATGAAGCAAATGAGCCAGACCCAAATGCAAAACTTGAAGAGCTAAAGAAATCCCAGGACACATTCGTCTGCCCGAACCAAAAGGGATGAATTCGAAATGCTGACCTCGAAGATCAATGTTCACATGGCTTGTCAGAAACCTCTCCGGTCGAAATTCAGATGGGTCCAACCATATACGTGGGTCCCTATGAATTTTATAGACATTTGGAATTATACGAGTTCCAACAGGGACATGATAACCAGCTATGGTACACTCTTTTATGGCCTCATGAGCTACACCAAGTGGAGCTGCAGGATAGAGACGTAATGTTTCCTTAACTATTGCTTGAAGATATTCCAATTTAACTATGTCTGATTCATCCACTTGTCTCCCCCTGCCAACTTGCATGTCCAATTCATCTTGGGCTCTTTTTAAAGCATGAGGATTGTTGATTAGTAATGAGAGGACCCATGTGAAAGTAACCACAGTAGTGTCATTTCCACCTAGAATCATATTCTGGATGAAGAAAACAATTGCATGCATAAATGTCATTAGAGGAGACGAAATTGGCCGGAGAGGAAAAAAAAATTATTCCAACCACTAAAACTGGTTGAACAATCCAGTTCTTGGAACTAACTTGACTAGTTCTGAAGTGACCGAATATCATGTCGAACCTAACCTTAATTTAAAGGTTCACCCATTTTGATCCAGTTCTTCAACTTAGTAGCAGTCATTTCAGTTTTGCATAAATATTTTCCTTTGTTGTTTTTTAGGAAAAAATGAATCTTCAAGATTCACCGGTTATAAATCAGTGGCAAAGTCCAATTGTAACCCAATCTATTGCCATCACACAAAGCATAAAAAAAACATGGCAGAAAACAAAGATCTTCTTCTCCATATCTCTATCCAAACAAACATAACCTAGTATATTCAACAGAGTACCCCAAAGTGAGGGAGAAAAAGGGGGTGACGGCATTCAATCAGAAAACATAGAGTTTCAAAATGAAGAGGCCTACCTAAGCTCAGAAGTCAAGTATTCCTATATTACCCGACCAATATACCATAGGACTAAACCCCTCCTATTCTGGGTTATAAAATCCAAACCCCTCCTATCATAGGACTGTGAACTGCATTATAAGCCGCCAATGAGATGTAATAATCGAGAACCGAATTTTTGCTATAGCAAACAGAATGAAAGTAAAACCAATATAATTCTTAGGTACTCACTAGGCAAGTGGCTTTGATGGCCGTATCAGCATCATAATCATCAAGCTTTGAATCCTCCATGATAGATATCATAACATCCATGAAATCTTGGCCACCCTTGGCCTTATCATTGTGAGCAGATAATCCCTTCTGCTTCTGCTTGTGCTCGTTCAACCATCCCTCAACAATAGAATCCAAATTTTTCGCTGTTCTCTTCATGCCTTTCTCATATCCCTGCAAATCCATCCCTTCAAGAAAGGGAAACGCATCAGACACCACAAATAGACCAATATAGTGAAAGAAATCTCTAACTCCCTCTTGGCACCGCAGCGCCTCCTCGGCATCAGCAGCGCTACTTTCCGCGTCGAAGTATCGCTTCCCCACCACCATCCGGACAATAATATTGAAGGTCAAATCTCCAAACCATTTCTTCATATCAACCAAGCTTGCATTTTGGCCACCTTTGTATAGGTCTTTTACGAAGGCTTTGATCTCTAAGGCTCTGATATGCTTTAGCATCTCAAGCCTGCGATTAGAGAGAAGCTGTAGTGTGGCTATCTTCCGAATCTCACGCCAATAATTTCCATAATGAGTGAAGGCCAACAGGGCATGGTTATAGCCCATGAGCTTTGTGGCTATTGCTTTGGGTCGAGTGGCAAGATCTCTATCATTTGTACTAAAACATTCCTTAGCCACCTCCCAACTACTTACTACTATCGCAGGTTGCATACCAAGACGAATAGTGAAAGCAGGCCCATATTTGTCAGCCATTGCTCCCAAAGTAAGGTGAGGAATAGAATTACCACCTAGGAGATGGAGATGACCAATGATTGGCCATGCCCCAGAAGCTTCTGGTGCAACATTTTTGCTGCTAGGGTTGATCTTTGTAATCCTTGATCTCCATTGAAATAAATAGTAAAGAAATATCAAGAAAGAGAAAAACATAACTGTTGGAAATTGAAGAAAAGTTTCCATAATTGTTAGCTTCGTGGGTTCAAGCCTCCTTTTTGAGATTGTTAAGAACTAGAGTTCATATATTTAAGCAAATCCCATAGCCAAATTTTCAGCTGTCCTTTCGGGAGGATAAAGAGCTAAAGTTTTTTTTTTTTTTTTTGTTAAAATCTTTTTGGGGTTGAAGAATTGAATATATTAATTCAACTCGTGGCCGACAGCTGCCTAAAAAGCTAAAGGAGATGCTTTCTCGATGGATTTCCGTTTCACGCAAATGGTTGTTGAAAATTATTGTTGTCGACGTGGTCTCTCTTTCTTTTCTTCTTTTGTCTTTTTATTAAATTTTTTTTACTATTATTTATTTTTATACTTAGCTCTTTCTTTCTTCTGATTGTCTTACTATCCATGGCGTTTTCTTTCTGATAGTTTTACTGTCACTGGCGTCTGAGAAGGACCTAAAAACACATCGTACTTATTATTGAGTCGTGAATTATTTAAGGACTCTTTCTCACGTTTCCCATGCACAAACACGGCCTGCATTACCATAGCATGTGAGGATCAAGGGTTTTTTTTTTTTTTTTCTCTTTCGCTAAAATTCAACAAAGCGATATATTAAAGTGGGAAAAAGAAACAAAGATGCAAAAGGAAAAACAAAATCAGAATCGTACCCCACCTTGAGCAAGCAATCAGAGAGGCAACTAATTAAATCAGCCACAAAAACGAAATTAGATTCCTACCCACCTTGGCAATGCCATCAGCAAGGAGAAAACTTTTTTAAACACAGAGTATTAAATAAAACTAAACCTAGGACACTCAAAAATATCTCAACTAATATGTCTAACACAAAACAAAGAGCCAAACTTCAATAATTTGAAATCATACTCCTAGCTACAAAACGTGCTAGCTAAATCATCAGCAACCTGATCAATCTCTTTGAAACTATGACTGATCCTCCATTGAAGGTTAGAAGATATTGAGACAGACTCACCAAATCCTGATAAAAAGACCAAGGAATATCAACCTTGAGTAAGCTTAAAACTCTTGAGATTGAATCGGACTAAATCCAAAGTTTGGAACAGCCTACATCTTCGGCTAGCAAATGCCAATTATTGTAGCTGAAAATTCTACTGCATAATTTGATTTTATGCCAAGATCTAATAGGAGTCCTAGCTCACGAACATAGTATACCTCCTCCCCTACTCTTCCCAGGTTACCAAGAGAACATCCATCACCATTTAATTTTACCCAGTTATCCAGCGGTTTAGTCCATTTAAGTTGTATCACAGTTGATTTACGTACACTCGTTATAAGACTGAACAAGTTATAAAAACCCAATCATGGATATATTTTATAAAACATGGGGAACAAATTGATAGCTCACCAATAGACTTCTCCAGGTTCACCAAGATCGTTACTGCATATCTTCTTCGACCTTCAAAACATGATACGTTTTTTCCATCCATAATATCTGCGTTGTAATAAAAAGTATAGCCATCCAAATTTGGGGAACTACTGATGTGGATTAAATATGTATATATAAGATATTTTATGGGCTAAATTAATTATAAGGTTAGTTGGTTCAGTGGGAGTCTAGTTATAGATAGACCGGTTTAAGTATGATTAGAGATGGACCAACCTAGTCCACTGTGGGACTGGTCCAGGGTTGGGGGTGGTATTATAAATACCAATGGTTAGAGTCCCCACAGCCACGGTGTTATTTTCTTCTCCTGTTCTCATACGCAGAGAGAAGGTTCAAGGGATCCCGACAGGCTGTGGAAGACTCTGATCCAAGCATTCCAAGCATTCAAAGCAAAGAAAACGGTCGAAAATCAATCTATAGCAAGAGGTATGTGTCTTATCATCTCTTTTCAATACTCATTGTATTCTAGTAATCTGTGTGGTGTGTTCATTTGGGTTCATGAGAAATCCCACAGGAAAAACCCAAAGAGGATCTAAAAATCTTACAGTGGTATCAGAGCCACTTGCATAGATCTAGGATCGATGGGAAAGCATTGTAAAGACTTCATGTTTGATTGGATTGGAAAAGGGAGAGATTTTTCTCTCAAATTTTTCATATGAACTTGACTAGGATTTGGACCCTCAAAAACAAAAAAAATTTTGGACTGTTAAAAAGTAAAATAAATTTCATAGGATTGTAGTTCTCGAAGAGACGGAGCCGGCAACATAAGGTTGGTCGCCGGAATTTTCCTGACGCGCTCTTACGCGCCGCCTAAAAAAGCGCGTGAGATCCACGCACCGGTGGCAATTAAAAAAAAAAGGAAAAGGTAGGGCTGACGTCACCCAGTCAGCCCGTACTGGATCGAGCCGATCTGGGCCAGTCCGGGACCGAATCAGGGCCGAGACCAGCCCGGCCGGGCCCAAGGGGACCCGTGAACCCGACTCAGGGTGCACATGCGGGTTTGCACGTGTGACCTGAGACCAATCCATGAGCATGAATATTTGACCCGAAAACCCGACCAGTTGGCCCGAATCTGTGACCCAGGAACATGGACAATGACCCGAAGTTTTTTTATTCGAGAACCCGACCCAGGGACCCGGAAAGTGGGTCCAAGAACCCGGATGGATGGGTTTGGTTGGGCCGACGATTGAACCGGTGGTTTACGGTTCGGTTTAAAGGTCAGACCATTTGGTTTGGTCTGGACCAAAGCATTAAAAAAAAAAAGGTTGTAATTTGTGGGTTCGGTCCCCCCATAACTGAGCCCGGCCAGACCTAACCGACCCAGACTGAACCTCCCAGAATCGGTTCAGGATGCAAGAATGTAGGTGCCAACTTTGATCGGCGATTGTGGGAGCTAGGAGCGTCGGATTTTGATGCGGTTTTTTGCGCTGTGTTCGTATTTTCGTGCTCTATAATTTGGTACATAGTTTGACACAGCTTGATGATTTGAAAATTTATTTTTGACTAAAAGGTGTCCCAAATTAGTCCAGTTTGCAATTTTCTGCTTGTTAGTCAGTTATTTTTGTACCAGATGCTTATAGAAGGTTATGTGTGCATGAAATTTTGTTTATTGACCCACAAGGTGCTACAAAGTAGGGTTTGGGGATATCACTGTGGAATTGGGTGGAACCCACCAAAGTGGAACACCTAGTTTCATTATGATGTTTTCAAATTCAAAGTTCATGTATTTGTAAATGCTTGTGTAAGGGCGATGTACACCCAAAGGTGGCATTGCCAAGTTTTGATCAATTAAGATTTGTGGGTGTCATGTAAAGATTGGGTGGAATCCACCAAAGTGGTACGCTCAGTTCCAACATGGTGGTCCTTAAACCCCAAATTTATGTATTTACATATACAATAAATGATATATTTTTAATACACTGTTCTCCATAGTGTGAAAAACAGCTAAGAAAGATAGTGTTAACCCAAATGTGGCATTGTTAAAGTTAAAAGTAAGTTCATGCACATGAGTTGAAAGGGTTTTTTTGACTTTAGGGGGTCTCATTAACCCAAAGGTGGTGGGATTTTTGAGAGTCATTATTCTTTCGCAGTCACTGTATAGAAACTGAGAAGACTACTGCATGTTTATCCCAAAGGAGAATATATAGTTGGTTAACTCTTGGAAAAAGGATATTTATTTGCATGAATGGTTTATATGGTTAATGCAAGTAAAGGGTATGTGTATGAGTCTTCAGTTGTTTGATACTGTATTTAAACTCATACACTGATGTGTTCATCCAAGTATGACTGTCCCAAAGAATGTTTTGATATCTATCTTTTTCTATTCGGGACAAATTATAAATAAATATAAATTACATGTGTTTATATGAGTCTTGTATAATTTATCTATTGCATGACATTTGTGTTTGGACTCATATAATGATGATGGTTTATGTCTCCTAGGATGTCTATCTCAGTGAGTGTACCATATGGTTTGGTAGTTTCTTTCCCACTCTTCCTGGGACAAAGAATAAAATTTATTATGAAAAGGTTGGAGACTAGTCTAGGATCGTTTGACCTAGATATATCTTTCATAGTAGTTTACATAAGTTATGAGGTATTCTACTATTGAGGTTATGTGTAGCAGTATTAGATGAGAAATATTATGAAGGAATTATCTAAGAAAAATCCAAAGGATAAGAATAATGTTTTAGAGGGGGTCGAAAGATAGTTTATTAACCTAGCTCTGTAGTACTAGTTATGTTGGAAATGGTAATGTGAGGAAGTATTTTTGGGAGCTATTAACTATCACTGAAAAGCTCAATGATAATGAAACCAATGTAATTGATATATTAAATATTCCATTCCTTACTAGAAAATATATTCAGATCTAGGTGGCTTACATTACCAAAGGGGAGAAATAGCTAGTGATAAGATTGTTGTTAGGTAACTCCAAGGTGGATTACTCAAAGATGGGTAGATTGACCAAAGATAGGTGGTTTAATCAAATACTGTTAAGCCAGATAAGCATATCTAGAAAAGGATAACGATTCTAGGACTCCCTAGGTATTTGGGGTAGGAGGGTCTTAAAGACTGTTGGCTTGAATATTGTAAAGTTTCTTTTACATTCAAATGCTTTTTCTGCTCTTGATTTTACTTTGTTTTATGTTTATTGTTTGACTTAACAAATTGTTCTTATATTAAAAATGTAATGATGTTATTTGAAATATCAGAATGTAAAGTTTTTCTTTTCAATTAAATGGAAAGAAATTATGCTTATGATGTTATAAAGTAAATGACTGCATGTAATGTTGATCGTATTTGTTATGTGATGTGGTGAATAGTTTTTCATGTTTGACTGTGCAATCTTAGGTTTGACTAGTTGTACCAGTCATAGTTGATCTCTAGGGTAATGTAGAGACAGGAAGGTAGTTTTATTGGAATGGTTGAAAGATTTTATCAATGGGAGTCTTTAGATTCTCTTAGTCAGTGGGAGTATTCAGATCTGCTTGGTTAGTGAGAGATCTGGTAATTGATGATTTATCTGTAATTGTTTGTTTTGCCTGTGGTTTAATGGGCAGGATTATTAGTGAGCATTTATTGCTTGTATGTATTCTTGATTATTTAGGACATGTCAAGTCGCAAGGTGGTATTTAGCCAAAGAAGGCGGTAAGCCAAAGTATGATATTAGTCCAAATTGGAGGCGGTTTGCCTATATAAAGTTGGATAATATCAAAGTGTGTTGACCTATAAGGATTTTAAGGTAACGGGATCATGGTAATTCAATCATTGGACTCAAGTATTCATCTCAAAGTGATTTATGTCATTAAGTAGACCTCTGTATGTGACTGACAGAAGGGGATACACCGGATGTGTAGGAGTACTTTCCGCTGTTGTTCAACATTGGTAGGGTTGATGACTAGATCAAAGTAAAGGATGGTTTTGGTGTAATTAGATTTCATGGCCACATTTGATCAAGGATGAATTTATAATTAATATAGCCCAAGTGGGAGATTATAAGATTTTATGGGCTAAATTAATTATAAGTTAGTTGGTTCAGTGGGAGTTTAGTTACACATAGACCGGTTTAAGTATGATTAGAAATGGACCAACCTGGTCCACTGTGGGACTGGTCCAGGGTTGGGGGTGGTATTATAAATATCAATGGTTAGAGTCCCCATAGCCATAGTGTTATTTTCTTCTCCTGTTCTCATACGCAGAGAGAAGGTTCAAGGGATCCCGACAGGCTATGGAAGACTCTGATCCAAGCATTCCAAGCATTCAAAGCAAAGAAAACGGTCGAAAATCAATCTATAGCAAGAGGTATGTGTCTTATCATCTCTTTTCAATACCCATTGTATTCTAGTAATTTGTGTGGTGTGTTCATTAGAGTTCATGGGAAATCCCATGGAAAAAGCCCAAAGAGGATCTAAAAATCTTACAGTATGTAACCGCAAGTGCACAGTATCGTGCAGTAACGGATCGATCTCAGGGAGAAATCACTATTATCCTAACTCAAATAAGGCAAAGTGTACCAAAGGGATTTGATTAAATTAACACTCTAATCACTTCAAATAAAAATTAATCAAGCAATAAAACAATGATAACCATTCATAACGGTACAAGAATTTACGAAACCACTAACCATAAAGTAACACAGATCTATTGCAAGAAATGAACGAAATTAAAAGTAAAAGAATGTAAGAAAAACTTATCTCGATAAAAGATTTCTTTGCCGTTGCTCGTCGTCTTGTTGTCACTCCAAGGCGATGTGCAAACGATTACAAAGGGAGCCTTCTCCCCTAAATTAAATTAGTAATGGGGTTCAACCTATATTTATCAACCCTACTACAGAGTTCTAAATCTGAAATTAAAATTTAAAAAAATAAATAAATAAAAATAAACTTAAGCAAAAAGAACACAACTTGAAAAGAAAATTAAGAATCTCAAACTCTCTCATAAATTCTCAAAACTAAAAAAAAAAAAACTCATAATAGAATTCTTGGATGGTTTTTCTATTGCTGAGCATCACATATATATACAAGTGAGTAAAGATTACAATCAATCTTTACAATTGGATTACAAGAGATTTTGTGGAGATAATTTTGGTAACCAAATTCCAATCTTGTAGGTTCATTATATGTGGACGATTCTTGAGTAGAAAAAATCTTGCACCAACTCATCATATCTTTAGCATCATTATCTCTTCTTGAAAACTTCCATAATCGATTGGAGCTTTCCATTCTTCCATGCCATGCCAATCATGTAAATTTGATTCCAAATAAGTAAAGAATATTTTCTCAAGAGAATGGAATCTTTCACATGAGATTTGGCTACTCTTTGACTTGGTCCAAGACTGATCTTATACACAAAATTCATGACTCTCCTCATAAAATTCATCTTATACCAGGCTGCTGAGTTGACTAGGTGAGTTAACTGGACAGGATCATCAAAAATTCATAAAATGATCTTTTCAAGCTCAAATTTATTCATTCTTTCACCTACACCCAACAAACATAAAATCAATATTAAATACCCGAGAAACATCATAAATAGAATAAGAGATGTAGATTGTATGCCCTAAATTCACACATAAAATGTGTTCATCAGATTCCCCCACACTTGAGCTTTGCTAGTCTCGAGCAAAGAAAAATATAAAAATAAAATAAAATCCTAACTCACTTTCGTAGGAATCACGATTACAGTTAGCACGTGCAACAAACCTTTAAACCCCTAGGTCACCCCTAGTGAACGAGTTGTGTCTCGTGAGTATTTTCAGAGAATAAACACACAAAATTCATATAGAAATTTCAAACTTTAATTTTGGAATTAAGGAAAGAGAGCATACACACATCTTATTAGTCATGACACTCAACTTGGGATCAAGAAAACATAGAAACCCCCACACTTGAACTTTGCTACCTCATATGATTCAAACACTAAGGTTGCATCTCAATTAGGAAACTTGGTTATATCTTCCAAACATATCTCTCCTTAGGGTGAACCCTTTGTAACATACTCGTAACCAAGATCCAAGAATAGCTTTCAACACTTATTTTTTTTTTCTTTCTTCCTCTTTAAGCTACTCCACTATTTGTCACACCCAAATTTCGACAGAACTAGAAGTGTTAGTGAACCGTCTCCAAACCACGGCTCACACCAGGATCTCAATAGACCGTGTCGACAAATCATTCAAAGCAAATCAACCATAATCAGAGAATAATAAATAGCAGCTGATTTAAATGAATAAATGAACTGAGTTTTCTATTTGTAATTAAATAATTATCCAGTTATGCCATCATCCATAATCATAAATAATAATTTATTACATTGTCTGAACCCAACTGGAAGAAAAAAAAATTTAAATAAACAATCCCTAAAGGAACACACAGAAAGAGCACTCGCATGAGGCATCATGCTCGTCCTCTACTGCCTGTGTGTCAATAGCAGCTACTGTCTCGTACGCTGGGGCAGCCATAAAGTCTTCAACTGTATAACCTGCATCATGATCTGAAAAATAATATATATATATATGTTTGAGTGAGCTCACAACTTAGCTCAATAAAGTACAAGACCAATGCAACATACAAAATACATGAGATAACATTACAAATGGGTCAAGTATAACTTGCAAAATACTATGGTAAGGTTTGACAGTCACCGCACCTCCATGCACGAGAGTGTGAGCACACCCAACAGTCAGGCTACAATCCATACTACTGATGTTGCCCCACATCACTCACTCCGGTATAGAGATAGAGCTAGAGTCTGACGGGCAGACTGAGCCACCATCCCACGTCCTCCCCCTAATACCTTACATCGCACCAACACCTAAATCCATGTTAGCAAGGGCTTGCAAGTGGGTTTCGTTTATAACCAGTCCTATATGTCAATACAGTATCTATGGCCCTACCCCAGTACAACTCCCTACGACATAGAGATAGGGCTCAAGTTTGGTGGGCAGGCGGAGCCACAATCCCACGTCCACCCCCTGATACGCTATCCGCACCAAGCCTACTAAGGTAGACGGCGATACTAAAAGGTGTTAGTGTGAGGATATATCCAGGGCTCCACTCCCTTTCACATTCCACACACTAACGAAAAACATTCACATGCCTAAACAAAAAGCATCCTAGCATACGAATATGCATGAACAGATAATAAGAATTTAAATAACTAGATGGCATGTAAAATGCACAAACAACAAACAATAAACAAAGATACAGATATGATCACAATGGTTTACTGTTATTTAGTTACTTAGGGTTTGGGGTCTTGTCCCTTACCTAACGCATGATAACAAGTCCGCTCTGCATCACAGAGTCCACTCACACTGTCTACAGGTCCTACATGATCATACTTATAGGTTAGAATTAAATTATTAGGGTTACAATTGGTCAGAACCAAGTTTGGCCAAGCAAATAGGCTTCGGTAAGCATACCGGTCGTAGTACCGGTCTCAGTATAGTGAGACCGGTATGTCCTGTGGTATATACCAGTCTCACTTTGAGCGAGACCGGTATGTGCCTGCGGTATATACCGTAGGACCTTATAGTCCAGCCGGTATGTCCGGCGGCATATACCGTAGGACCATACCGCAGGACTTATGTCCAGCCGGTATGTCCGGCAGTATGGGTTCGAGAGTCCAATCTCGGACCTACTTCTCCCGTCGATCATCGACTTGGTTTTTAGGGTTTTTCCTAAACCATTCTAAGGTCCAAATATCTAGGTTTTGGCTATTTCATCGCCTCATTATTAGATTGGATCTCAATGAGAGCTATGGTTTTTGGGGTTCTAGGATTTTGAATTGTTGCGCTGTTTTATGGCTTCGATCTGAAATCCTAACATCAATATAGAGGTTGAGAACTTACCGGTGTTTGCTGAATGGCGGTGTTCTCCTCCAACGGAAAGATCCCCTTTCTTGTGCGGTCTCCTTCCTCCTTGCTCTTCTTAAATCTCTTCCAGACGGCCTAGGGTTTGAAAATGTTTGGAAGGATCTAAGGAGGGAATGATGTGTATTTATATATAGTGGGAGACCATTCTAGGAAGGTCTCCCACGTCTAGAAGGTTTTCCTAAACTCAATTTGGAGTGTAGGACCCGCTGGAGTCCGTCTCCATTCGAGTTATACATACTGGTCGCACATACCGGTCTCGCTCTGAGTGAAGCCGATACCGAGACCGGTATGTAAAAATTGCATTTTTACACCTCGTTTCTCATACCTGGATATCATGGTTTGTCACCCGGTCTCTCCTTCTGATCCGATTATGATTGGGAGACCTGTCACGATGTAAACCATGAGTTAAATCGGGTTTTCAGAGCACGGTTCTTACAACAATTGGCTTGAGAAGTGCAGGTGGTTATGCATTCCCATGTTACTATGTAGCTTCGCTTTTGGCATATATCTTTAAAGACATTAATGCTAAAGAGTATTTTTTTTATTTATTTTTTTTAACAAGAGCTGTATCCAAGGAATTTCAATCAAGACACCTCGCTTCTTGAGGCGGAATGTCCTGTATAGTTTCAAGAACAAAAAACTCTTATATTATTATTTTCTTATTATGATTTTTTTTATAGTACAAGGAGGTCTCAGCTTTATTCAAAGGTTAAAATTACCAACTATAACCATAAAATATACATCCCTTTAGGAGAGGTAAGATGTATTTTCTAACTTAATTCCCATCTCAAAATACAGCCTAAGTACTACCCTCACATAGGGTTTCATTACTTCATATGTGATAGTTTCCTAGGTCTCTTTCTCCTTCCTCTTTTGTGTCAAAATCATAGAAATAGTGATTGACTTTCCCAAAAACCAAAGTTAAAAAGTTAAAATTTACAATGAAAGCTCAAAATTCATTTTTTTTTAATGAAATCTCAACCCTTCCCCCATACTTAAATCATGCATTGTCCTCAATGTATACAGAAAAATAAAAGACAAAGACAAGGGAAAGAAAAAACTCCCTGAATCAAGGATCAGTATAAAAAGGCTCATGGAGATCCATGACCTCTTCAGTTGAGTCATGTGGAAGCTCCAAAAATGGCTTCAAAAGCTGGTCATTCACTTTGCTGGTTGCACCTGTACATGAATTTAAAATCTCAATTGCACCCGATGAGAAAACATTTTGAACAATATAAGGGCCCTCCCAACGAGATCTAAGTTTACTAGGAAAAATATGCAAACGAGAATTATAAAGCAAAACCTTGTCGCCAGGGGTGAAAGACTTTCGAAGGATATGTCTGTCATGATAAGCCTTGGTCTTGTCTTTATAGATGCGGGCACTGTCGTTGGCATCATTTCTCAATTCATCCAACTCAGAGAGCTGGAGTCCTCTATGAGTGCTAGCATCTGATAAATCAAAATTTAATTTCTTAATTGCCCAAAATACCCGATGTTCCAATTTGACTGGTAGATGGCAGGCTTTTTCGTACACCAGACGGTAAGGGAATTGACCAAGAATGGTCTTGAAAGCAGTTGTATAAGCCCACAAAGCATCTATGAGGCGAATGGATCAATCTTTACGAGTAGGATTGATAGTTTTTTTCAAAATTTACTTGATTTGTCGATTGGACACTTCAACCTGTCTACTAGTCTGAGGGTGGTAAGGGGTTGCCAATTTATGGGTAATACCATATTTTTGAACAAGGACCTCAAATGGTTTGTTACAGAAATGTTTCCCCCTATCGCTAATGATAGCTCAAGGGGTACCAAATCGGGAGAATATATTCTCCTTTAAAAATTTAATGACTACCTTGTGGTCATTGGTCTTAGTAGCAACAGCTTCTATCCATTTGGACACGTAGGCCACAGCTAATAAGATATACTCATTCCCAAAAGACCTTGGGAATGGACCCATAAAATCGATGCCCCAAACATCAAAAACTTCAACCACCAGAATTGGGCTTAGTGGCATCATATTCCGCTTGGTAATGCGGCCTAAAGACTGACAAGAAGGGCATGCCTTACAGTAAGTAAAGACATCCTTAAAAAGATTAGGCCAGTAGAATTTAGACTGTAAAACCTTGGTCGCGGTCTTATTTGGCCCAAAGTGGCCACTACACGCCTGATCATGACAATAAGACAGCACAGATTGTTGTTCATGGTCAAGTACACATCTCTTGATAATCTAATCAGGGCAAGTCTTGAACAGATATGAATCATCCCAAAAATAGTACTTGACTTGGGAATGGAATCTATACCTATCCTGGGCAGACCAATGGGAAGGGGTCGCATTACCAAGTAATTTACAATATCAGCGAACCAAGGTTCACTAGATACTGCAAACAACTGCTCATCTGGGAAAGACTCATTGACTGGTGAATCGACAGTCAAAGAATTAGGTAGTCGGGATAAGTGGTTAGCAACCAGATTTTCTATTCCTGGTTTATCCCTAATCTCTAAGTCAAGCTCTTGTAAAAGCAAAACCCATCTAATGAGACGAGCTTTGGCTTCCTTTTTCTGCAAGAGATGCTTGAAAACGACATGATCCATATACACAATGACATGGGATCCTATCAAGTAGGCACGAAATTTCTCTAAAGCGAATACAACAACTAAGAATTCCTTTTCAGTGGTGGTGTAATTAAGCTGTGAATCGTTTAAAGTCCTACTTGCATAACAAATTACATAGGGTAACTTATTGATCCGTTGCCCAAGGACAGCTCCTAATGCAAAATCAGAAGCACCGCACATAAGCTCAAAGGGCTCTGCCCATATGGGTGCCTGAATAACGGGGGCAATGGTCAAAATCTTTTTGAGTTGATTAAAACGCTCAATACATGCATCATTAAAATCAAAGAGCTGGTCTTTAGCAAGCAAAGAGGTGAAAGGACGATGTGAGGACAAAGATGGAAATCTTTAGAAGTCGCCACCTAGATTTAGGTCTAGGACCTTAGAAATGTGAAATCTCACCCCAAGGTAAGACTTCGATTGACTCATGA
>JAMYWD010001575.1:0-25000 GCA_028583415.1 Protea cynaroides
CCCAAGCCTGTATTTCGCCAGCCACTTATGGAGATGGTAATCCCACTAGTCCACTTATCCGTCCATCTACACTACATCGGGTATGGGGAACATCGCAACTATGTTCATACCACCTTTTTATTGGACCCATGACATTACAAACCCCCTAATGGCCAGTGGTATAGTTATAAAGATATTTATGTTTAATTAGCCATGACCACACAAGGACGGATAATGAGGTGGTGAACATTCTTGAAATGGAGATATAGCAAAGTGATCATTTTTGGTATTTAGGTTTAATTATAAACAAAGAAGGTGATATAGATGATGATGTTTCACAAAGGAATAAAATATGATGGATAAAGTAGAGAAGTGTATCTGGGGTGTTATGTGATCAACGTATTCCTTTGAAACTTAAAGAAAAATTCTATAAGATAGTTATTCGATCAGCTATGATGTATGGTACAGAATGTTAGGCAGCTAAGAAGCATCATATTAATAAACGTAGTGTAGCTAAGATGAGGATGTTAAGATGGACATGTGGAGAAATTAGGAAGGATAATGTAAGGAATGATCGTATTAGAGTTAATTTGGGAATAACACCGATACATGATAAGTTATAAGAAAATCATTTGAGATGGTATGGCCATGTTCAACAGAGGCCGTTAGATGCTCCCATTCAAAGGAGTGATTTGATTCATATTGAAAGGGTTAAAAGAGCTACGGGCAGACCTAAGATGACTCTAGGGGAGGTAGTGAAGAAAGAAATGTATAGCTTAGGCTTGGCTTCAAGTATGACATTGAACAGAGCTGATTGGCAGACAAGAATCCATGTAGCTGACCCCATTTAGTTGGATAAGGCTTTGCTATTGTTTTTTCTATTGTAGCCATGTCCACCTTATTAATCATATTACTGGACCGTAATGTAGCCAAGCTTTCGACCCCGCCTGTCCTCCCACCTAGGACGTCATAATTAGGATAGGATACATATGGTCAATGTAAAGCAACATCAGCAAGAAGTGGTGCAAGCATCCCATACCATCCACCTTCCTCGTTACCGACTTAACTAGACATCACGAATCAAACATGGATCAGTCGGTTTTGTAGAAAGGTAGTAGGTCTCCCATACCACCAGCCCTCTAATACTAACTGACACTGCTGATCCCAAACACAAGTATGCATATGCATCACACAGAATAGTTTATTGGATGGCATGTTATCAATCGCATCCATCACACATCATAATTCAATATAGCTAATTCTACCAAACAAGGGTTCAGTTTCCTTACAAATAATTAAAGAGTAAAGTTCTCAACAAACCGATCAAGTAGCCGCCTACCAGAGTCATTGTAGCTAAGGATCAAGATCATAGATTATAACATTCATTAATGTGTTATTTAATAGAATTAAGCAAGTTTCTCTTTAAGTTCATTATTCTAGTGCTCATAGCATTCATTACTTATCTAATAACTTATACCTATTGTTTACTATTTGTTTATCATGACGTAGCATCAAGGGGTTGACTATTCTTTTCATTATGTACCATTCGTAACCTTAAGGTATGTCTAAACATTGGTATCGGATAGAGATCCAAGATTTACGTCCAAGCTAAGGGATAGTTCACAGAAAACTATGGGCACACAACTGAAGTACAGTACTGCATTCCATCCATAGACCGACGGACAATCTGAGTGCAGAGTATAGATTTTAGAGGATATGCTTCGAGCATGCACATTATATTTCAAAGGCAGTTGGGATAAGTATTTATCTTTGATAGAGTTTGCCTACAACAATAGTTTCTAGACTACCCTTGTCGCTGCTCCATATGAGGTACTGTATGGTAGCCGATGTCGAACTCCACTGTATTGGAATGAAGTAGGTGAGCATAGAATTTTGGGTCTTGATATTATTTAGGGCACTTGTGATAAAGTGGATCTAATTAGGAAAAAAATCAAGGCAGCTCAAAGAAGGCAAAAGAGTTTTACCAATGGGTGGCGTAAGGATTTGGAATTCCAAGTTGGTGACAAGGTATTCCTCAATATGTCGCCCTACCATGGTATTTGACACTTTGGTAAGAAAGGGAAGGTAAGTCCCAGATATATTGGTCCATATAAAATTTTGAGGAGAAGCAGTAAAGTGGCATATTAGTTAGCTTTGCCTCCCGCACTATTAGAAGTTTATGACATATTATACATTTCTCTTTTGAAGAAGTACGTTCATGATCCATCTCACATCTTGAGTGCGGAATTCTGAGATTTATCATCCACTATAAAACCTATGACAATACTAGACAAAAAAAATACAACAATTACGGAACAATTCCATCCCATATGCAAAGGTTCATTGGCTCAGTTATGCAATTAAAGTAACCACTAGGGAAAGTAAAGATGCAATGCAAGAGAAATATCCACATTTATTTGAAGACTCAGGTACGTCTTAATTTTGGGGATAAAATTCTAATAAATTGGGGAGTTTGTGAGACCCACACCTAGAATCTCTTTACTAACCCAGATTCCTCCTATGACAAGTCTCAATACATCGACTGATGGAGCACTTGATGTGGACCCAATGATGGTATCTGAACCTTAACTAAGTTTTCACTATGTACACTTGGTAGTATAGGGTGTCCTAGTAGACCTTAGGTGGAAGAGATAAGCATACCAAACCATCCGGGTCAAAGAGTTAGCCAATAAGCCGTGCTTTGGCCTAACCGGTGGAAAACACTGGTAGCACATTTTCTCGATTGAGTTCAGCCGGTTAAACTCAAGCCAGATTCTTTCTCTCTCCCTGATTCCCTATAAAAGGGAGACCAAGCCCTCCTTTTCCTTTACCCTTGGAACAAAATATTAAGAGTGAGAGAGTAAAAAGAAGAAGAATAAGGGAAAAGTTTGGAGCTCAAGGAACTCAAGCCCTAGCCTTTCCTTGGAGGTAAGAACCATGAGCTTCCACCTTCTTCCTTTATGGAGTTATTGAAGGTATGTTTTCCTTCCTTCCTCTTTTCCTTTGGGGAATGAATGCAAGGATGCTTAAGTGTTGAAGCTCTATTAATAGAGATCTCATTTAAGAACAAGATTTAGGTTTTGTTCCACCAAACTCCATTGGGGGAGTTATTAGAGCCATAAATGGATCCATTGTGCCAAATAATAATGGGAATTAGTTTCCCACCAACTAAAATGGAAGCTTGGTAGTGGAGAACAAGTCTCCCAAGCATGGAGATTGTGACCTGGTTTTCTTGGTGTGAATCAATGTCATGTATCGAATCCATGGTCATGACTGTTTGACCACTTGGCCTAAACCGTAGTTCTACCAAGGTAAATACATTGGATAATTAATTAGTAAACTAACTGGAGTCTCGTATCGGGGGCACGATCCTCAGTATTAACCCCAACCATTCAACTAGTTCCCGATGGATCCGCTTGATTTGGATCTTCTATTTAGACTTAGCCTGATGATCCATCACTAGGCCTAGCTTCCAAAAAACCTACTGGAATCCTAGGGTTTATACCAGTATATAAATTAGATGACCAACTGGATGGTCAAGCATCTGCTCATCCTTCCGGTGCCACCTACTTAGAAAATACTCTAAGTGTTTACTGGTTGAATGTACTGGTGGAACCCTTTACCGGATTCATCTTCCTGTTCAGTCTTGTATTGACATTTAAGCCTAGTAATGATTATGAAGACCATCTTTTCTGGTTCTCGACCTTCCATGGGACCCCGTGTATGGACATATAAGGCTTATCCATGTTGATTAAAAGCTATGAAACCAAACTAATCAATCCTTATATGTTAAATAGGCAATTGACACAGGTGATTGTGGGAGCTTTCTTTGAAGCTTCATATTACTGCACTCTTTGTACAATCAGGTGAGGAGTCTAGTCCTTAGACATAGGACATTCTTAATTACATGTCTACTTTAATAGTAACAATCTTAGATTGTTATTTAATTGTATACTTTCCATGATTGTTATGTATGAGCATGCATATGTATTATAATAACTATGAATCTTTGTATGAGTTTTTGGGTATGGTGGAGAGGTAGAGTATGGGAGTATAATACACGAGCCATGTTGTTGATGTTAGGATCCAGTGGGAGCACTGTAATCCATGGAGTAGAGCTAGGGTTCGCCATTAGAGTATAATTTTTATTTATTAATTTATGTAACCATGTATGATGGCTATGTGACTCGTAAGAGTATGGGTGCATGATTCATGTTGGATTGCAACTATGTATGGTGGTTCATGTGACACATGGGAGTACGGGTACATGGATCACGTTGGAATGTAAACATGCTAGGAGTAGACACGGTGATCCATGGAAGTAGAGCCGGGGTTCTCTGCTGATGGATAGCAAAATGGTTATGTCAACATGCTAGTGGGGACACGGTGATCTATGGGAGTAGTGATCCAGGGGCTTCTGTTGGTGGGCAGCCAAAGTGAAATGAATGAACATAATAGACATAGGTGGTGTCATTCCCTGTTTCCTACACCCCTCCAGTAGGACTAAAGATACTGGCATAGCTTTGAACTCTCAAAGTTTAGGCAACCCTAGGGTGAGTCAGTGACATATGGGTGTATGGTAGCTGGAGTATATGGGGTCTATGGTAGGAGGTGAAGAACCCTGTAAGGATGGGGACACCCAAGGGGGGAGTTTACCTGTAGATGTTGTTTAGTGGCTTGGGATCATTTATTCAGCTTCTATCTTCGCCCAGGTTGTAGAAACACAAACCTGAGACCCAATATAAAATAAATTGCATTTCATATCATTGGATGTTATATGTGCATAGCATGTGATACTAGATTTCTCACTAATCTAGGATGTGAGCTCACCCTCATGTCGATACGATTTTTTAGATCCTTCTATAGGTGATTACTCTATTGTTGAGTTTATAGAGTCCCCTATGGCTAGTATTGTAAGACCCGCACTCTTCGAACCCAATATAAACCTATATTTCGTATCGTGATAGGTCTTATAATCATAACCGAATTAGATGGGACAAGCGGAGGTACGAACCACAAAGTCAGGTATGAAAATACTACAAAAATAACCAAAATAGACGTATCGAAAGACATACCGGTCTATCATACCGGTCGATTGGTATATCTACTCGGGCAAACTAGTTAGATTTGGAAACGGATCTCTACAGGTCCCGTTACCAAATCTCAATCCTAAAGACTTACCTTACGTAGGAAACTATCCTAAAACCTACCCTAGCGTATATATGGACTCCTAAACCTCCTTAGATTCTCTTTGTTGACTCTCACAAACCCTAGAGACTAGAAGGAGATCTGAAGAGGAGAAAAAAACTAAGGAAGGTGGCAAAGAAGACTCCGTTGGAAGAAGTACGCCAAGGTTCATAGACCAATGGTGAGTGCTGTACCTCTCACTAGTTTAAGGTTGTTCTAGATGTTGATCAATACCATGCAAGGCTAGGTATTGATCCAAAACCTTACTTTACCATTGAACCCTAATTCGGTTGATAAACCCTAAATTTGAATCCTAATCTATGGTTCATCAGAATGTAGGACCTTGAATGGAAGATAAAACAAACCCAGTACATCGCTTAGGCCTAGAAAGCATAGGAGGAACCCTATAAACAAATTTGGAGTACTGACGGAAGACGAAGCCTTGTTGGTTTTCTTATGGAGGTATACTGGTCAACTATACCAATGGTAGTATATGTGACCGGTACTACGATCGATACCCTCTTGGGAAGTTTGCCAAGGCTGTCCAATCTACTATACCGGTCGCACCATTCTCCACAGTGCCGTGACTGGTATATGCAATCGATATGTCGAGAATGGGTTGATTTTCTGACCAGTTGGTTTTCGTCCAAGGTCAACCTATGGAATCTGATTCTAACCAAACCCTAACAATATGTAGGACCTATTGAGGATGAAGTCAGACTCTGTGATGCAGAGGAGACTAGAAATCAAGCTTCAATAATAGTAAAACGTTGCTAATAACTACTTTTCATTCCATAGAGTGTTGCTTGTGCATATTCACATGAGATCTTTACTTTCAGTTATTGTATTTTGTTTATGCATACTCGCTATGCTAGGATGTGATTATTAGGCATGTGATTATTTTTATTGATGTGTGGAATGGGAAGGGCCGAGGTTCTTCGATCATTCCTTGCACTAGCACCTTTTTGTATCGCTACTATCTTAGTATGCTTGGTACGTATAGGGTATCAGGGGGACGACGTCGCATTATGGTCTCTGGCCTGGCCGCTAAACTATAGCTCTATCTCTATGCAGTAGGGAGCTGTGCTGGGATAGGGCCTTAGATACTGTGATGACATGTAGGATTGGTTAGTGATGAACCTACTTGTAAGCCCTTACCAATAGGGGTGTAGGTATTGATGTAGTGTAGGGTATCTGGTGGAGGATATGGGATGGAGGCATAGCCTGCTCACCTGATTCTAACTCTATCTCTATACTAGAGTGAGTGATGTGAGGTGACAGCAGTGTGTGATCCATTGGGCGTGCTCATACTCTCGTGCATGGAGGTGTGGAGTGCAACCTATCCTTACCATAGCACAGTGCAAGTATACCAGACCAAATGTGAATACTACTTATGCATATTGCTTGTTGCATTATCTGGCTTTCTTACTGAGCTAAGTTATGAGCTCATCCTTATGTATACACCATTTTTAGATGTTGATGTAGGTTATATGGTGGAGGACTTCGTTGCTACACCACCATATGGAATTGTTGCTGCTTTAGATGTGCAAGCAGGGGAGGACGAGCATGACACATCATGTGAGTGCCCTTACTGTGTGTACCTATAAGATTATTCTTTAGTTGTTTACATTCAGTTTTGGATTTATAAAACAATGTAATAAGAGTATATTTACATTTTGGTTTATTGAATAATGGTTTAACAATATTTTATAATGTAAAACTTAGTTCATTTAATTAAAGACTTCTGCTGAATTATTAGTATATTTTGATTATAGTTATGTGCAATAGTTTGTGTAAGTAGATACGATCTTATTGAGATCTTGGTGTGAATCGTTAGTTCAGTGGTGGTTCACTCACACATCTGATTCAGTTAAAATTGGGGTGTGACAAGTGTGGTTGCTAATACTGAGGATATTGGTAGAGAGCACGTTGAGGGCTGCACCTGCAGTGACTGTGTCTATGCATGACATAGCCCTCCCCTTACTTTTTCTCTTCCCTGATACACTATGGGTTATTATGATTTAATTCTTTTTGTTGGTAGATGAAGATATTTATCTAGAATAATAACAAATTTACTCCTTTTGTATTTAGGTATGTGTATATAGATGTTATAGTATTTTGTAGAGAACAACTGGTTTGTAATAGATAATTTGATACATAGTATGGGATATGTTATCATTAGATGCATCTGTCAGTATTTAATGCTTCTGCTATATTATTATTGTTTCTTGATTATTGTGGATATTGCATGTGTCTACTGTGGGATTTATCAGTGATCTTCAATGAATTCTGATGCCATAAGGGTTAACCCGGATATCACGCTCAATTTTCTAGAATGGGCTAAGACAACCACACCCATAGACTACCATGCCCCTACTAGGGTATTAGCATAAAAACAACATGGTCCATGTATTGTGCTCCCACATGCCATACAATCATCATACCCAAACAACATTCAACATACAAAGCATACATAATTATTGTTATGCAAATGCATGCTCAATAATAAGAGTTATTGGATGGCATGTTATAAATGTAAACTTAGCATGTTATCACCACAAACATAGCATGTTATAAACATAAAAGTAGACATGTTAAAATGCCCTAATTACTACAGACCCGACCCCACACCCGATAGCCCTTGAAGTGTAGCTGCAATGCAAAGCCAAATAGAAGGTTAACACTTTGATCGAGTCCAAAACCTATTTAAAAAGATAAATTCATTAGGTTGGTTATGTACTTTTAGCCATTATGGACACATCCTAGATGTCCATATACAGGTCCCAAGATAAGCCAGTAATCCAGCGGTTGGTCCAATAAATCTTAACTAGGAAAACTGGCATTCTGAACTAGAAATGGATGGAGGTTCTGGAGGGTACATGTAAAATCCACACCTAGAAACCCCAGCCTAACCGGATTTCGTTGTGCTACGAGGTTTTCCACTTTAAACCAAGTAGGTCCACAAGTCCCTAATAGAAACTAGGTTGCACCATTAGTGAATTGGACAAGAAGAAGGGAAAACAAAACAGACCAACTAGGCCATTTACACTGGTGGTAGTCGATATAGCTAGTAGGAAAACCCAAGCCAGTAGGATCTGCCAATATCGACCGGTCTAGGAATAACCTGCCTAGATAATTAAATGAGCTGGCATGATTCTAGGAGACAATTGGAAATATTCCATCAGCCCAAAAGGATCCATTAGAGTCCCATATCAATAGAGTCAGTTAAGAAAATGGAACTCCTGCTTACTCTCAAACCCTATGACAAATGGCTTTCCTTCAACGTTTCCTACCTTTTGTAGAGTTTTACTCCAACAGGGAGACTAAGAAGAGGAACCCTAATAGGCTTCTCTCCCATGTGGTTATATACTCATTACACACAACCTTTGACACATTTACTAAGAGAGAGTGCTACTGAGAAGGAGAAAGAGTAGGAGGAAAGAGAAGAAAGAAGAAAAGGAGAGCCTGCAAGTGCTGTGGAAAATGCTAGGCTTTCATTCCCATCTTTTAACCCTTCTTGCAGGTAATATTTTGAACCTTGCATTGGACTTACTACATAGATTAGAGACCTAAATTTATGTTGGATCTAAACAGCAGAATAATAAGTAAACCCTAGCAGAAAGTGGAGTGTAGTCGAAAGACAAGGATTTTGAATAGGTGAGGGTCAAGGCAAGTAAACATAGTATAAAAATGGGGTGGAAACCTCTTGTTGATGATGATTGACAAGGATACTAGGCTGTAAGGCCAAGGGCCGAGTTTCCAACCAAGAGAACTCGAAAACCCTCGAATAAAGAGCCTAGGGACTCTATCGGTCGGTAAGCAAAACTCTAAATCCGAGCGACCGGCTTCATCCATCAGCCCAAACAAACTTTCTGCTAGGAGCCAAACGGTATCATGTTCAATACTCTATACCGATCGGTATATCAACCAACTAATGGCAGAATGTCTAAATCTCTCTTGGACTATACGCCGATCACTATAGTAGCGACCGATGTAACAACCGACAAGCCCCAGTTTAGAATAAATCAAAACTAAATTGTGTAGGACTTCTAATTAATGACCTTACACCTTTTATAGGCATAGAACACCTCATGAATATGGATTTCGCTAGTATGGAAAATTGTAACTAAGCGATGTCAGGTGAGGAATAGAACCCTAACCTAATTTTAGTGTGTTTGACTATGTGCTGATGACTGATGCTACTTGCTTGTATTTACGTTAAGAATAACATGTCATCCAATAATCTACCACTTTTGCATGCATTCCATCTATACCATGATTAATTGCAACTATAATGTGTATGCTTGGTAGGCCGTGGTGAAGGGGCCAAGGACCGTCGGATCCGACCTACTGGGAAAACTAATTGTCATGTATTGTCCCATATCCTAGTGGAGGATCGCATCTTGGGGGGTAAAATGGATGGTTTGAGAATCTTACTTTGGTATTGGGAGGGTTTATATGATGTCATATAGGATTGGTTAATGACAGAAGCTATGTATGTAACCCTGGCCAATAGGGGATCAGGTACTGGTAGGATGGAGTGATAAGGAAAAAGGGTCGACACTGTTCATTGGAGCGTTACTGGTCTGACTTGCCACCCAATCACAATTCTAATTGGGATGTCATGTGACCAGGGCTATCGGTGTAGGCTGGTGAGTATCCAACACTCCCGTGCATGGAGGTTATGGTCAGTTTTTGGGAAGTATGGCTAGGCCCTACCATAGTACAATTATCATACATTAGATCAAACCCTTGTTGTATGTATAACTATTCATATGACTGCTTACTTGCCTATTTCTCACTGAGCTCAAGTTGGAGAGCTAAACCCTTATGATCGCCACTCTTTTTAGTTGTGACTATAGGTACTATGGAGATGAAGCGGGAAGCCGCTCCAGTTGTACCTGAACACCATGAAGAAGCAAGTCATGGAAATGATGAGCCATGCGGCCGAAGGTGGACGTAAAGGATGATGCGTAGAGATGGAAGACTACTCCAGTACGAAAATATAATTTGTCATTTGCAGTTTATGTTACTTAGACCTTACTAGTAAATTAGTGCCCACTATATTCGGGCTACAAAATTATGTTTTGTTGATTTTAAAAGCCTGGATAACATTTAAATAATTTACAAGTATTATTACATAATTATAATTAGAGCTCAATTTGCTTATTATGTTTCTACTATGTAACTTACTCTGTATCTCGGTTATGGAAGAGATGATGGTTGATGTTAGTATTAGCTAAGCATGTATTTTGGTTGGACTAAATTAAAATGATCGGTGGTCTAGTCGCCCGCTGAAACATTATATATCGTAAATTTGGAGTGTGACAGGTCATCCTCCAATTCTTCCCTCTTGATAACACTTAGAACAATTATCCTATTTTTACATAATCCAGAGGGAGAAAACAGATGTTTTGTCATTCGGCATAACCTCCGAATAACTCTCTGTGATCAGATATGGATCATAGTGAGCTAACAGTAAGTAATCTGGAGGCAACAAAGGATGGTATTCCCTCCGGCTTACCCTCTAGATATCTACCATGCTCAGTAGGCTATGTACGGGAGCTTTCAATGAGATCCAAAGGATATGCCTTCGGTGTTTTCGGAGGATATGACTCCAGTGAGCAACCTCTAGATCAAGTGTAGAGACCACTCGAACCAGAGTTCTGTGTCTCCATTTTTGGGGCTTGCATCCCAAACCCTTATGCCATTACTTCTATTTAGTAGGAATCATCCTCCCAAGGTAGGGGAAGAGATTAGACTCCCAAGGTAGGGGAAGAGATTAGAGTCACTATTGACTTATTTCAACTCCAATAATGAGATGGGTGAACATCCTATCCTATAGGTTTCATGTAAGACCCGTATCGAACTAATCGGTCTTACTACCTTGTACCAGGTCTACCTATCATGGTCAAGCCAAATGGACCAAATGCGTGAAGGAAATAGCGAGACCAGGTATTAAACTGACCCAAAATTAGTAAAATAGGGGCAGGGTCGCATACCCAGATAGGCAGGGTCGGGCCCCCCCATTAGGGAATCAGACCCCTAAAATTTTGATCGATGGTCGGACAATTTAGACCTGAGGGTCGACGGGATCTCCGACCCCCTCATCGACCCCCTCATTGCCGACAAAAACCATAAATAGGAAACTTTCTAAATTTCAAGGGGATTCTTTCCTAATCTCAATGGAACTTATTTTGGGAGGTTCTCCTCTATAAATAGGACGTCCCTTAGCCTCTTTCACTCCTTTTGAAACCCTAATTGAAAGTAAGAGAAAGAGAAGAGAAGGAGAACAGAAGGAAAGTTGGAGAAGAAGACTAAAGATAAGAATTCAGAGAAACATCTGAATCTCATCAAACCTAAGGTATGGGTATGTTTCCATTAATGATTTAAGAATAGTTCATGAAGAGGGTATGGTCTAGGAGAAACCCAAATCATCCTTCCATGGGAGGATTTCAATGAAATCCATGGAGGAAATCATGGTAGGAAAAGTAAGAAAGAAACCTAGAGTTTTAAGCCATAGAACAAGCATTGAATGGATTGTGGAAGTAAGGCATAGGACCCAAATATGAAAGAATGGACTGTAGGATGAAAAGGTCGACTCAAACCACGGGGGGTGGCAAGTGGGGTCGATTGGGAATTGACCCTACCAGATCACAGGATCGACCCCCAGCATTCGGGAAGTCCAGGGATGCGGTGGTCCCACCCAGGATCAATGGAACATCCGACCCTAGCATCGACCCTACACTCTGGGGTCGCAGAAAACTGCAACCCTAGCTGCAACCCATCCTGCGACCTTCGCTTAACAACAAGCCTAAAATTTTTGGAATGACTTGTAATTAAAATCTATAGACTTGTTAGGTTTTCCCTATTGATATAAAAGTGATTCTTAATGCTTGAAAGATGATCTACACTCAAGCAAAGGTGAGGGAACAAGACCTAAACTAATTGGCTAATAATAAACTATTTTTATTTTCTTGAGTCTAATGCCATGACCGATTCTATGGGTGTATGCTTGTAATGTACATTCAACATGTCATCCAATATTTCTGCTATTAATATTCATGCATATTTAATTCTATTTTATTTATAACATGATGATGATGATGATGCTAGGCATAGGCATGTGAATGTATATGTGTGGTTAGTGTGCTTGATGCGAGTGGAGCATCATGGGGAGGACGTGACATTGTGGTTCAGCCTGGTCACTAGACTCTAGCTCTATCTCTACTCAAGTCTTGTCCACTGACATCGTCGTATCGTCATTACCTTAGCAGAACTATTACGTCCTATGGTATCAGGGGAGGTGGTCTCGAACCGTGTAGTCTTCGACTCTGCCGGGGGGCCTTAGCTCTATCTCTATGGATGTATTGAGGGATGCTGGGGTGAGGCCTTGGGTACACTGTTTGACATTAGGATTGGTTAGTTGCGAGCCCAGTTTGCAAGCCCTTGCCAGCAGGGGCTTACATGTTGGTATGGGTAGAGTATCAGGGGAAGTGTGATGCGGTGTGGTCCTAAGCACTTTAGCTCTATCTCTATTCTATAGTGGGTGCATGTGGGACGACAATAAACGTTAACATTTGGGCAGCTTCACACACTCGTGTATAGAGGTGAGGCGGCCACCGAACCTTTCTATAGCACATTGCAAACTTATATACCAGACCACAGATATGAATTGAATGCATGTATATGCTTGTTACATTGTTTTGTTTGCTCACTGAGCCATGATGTGTGCTCACCCTTTCGATGTTGAATATTTTTAGTTGATGATGCAGGTACCACTGTGGAAGATTATATGAATGCTTCTATGTAGAGACACGTGGCTGCGATGGAGGCTGAAGATATAGTGGAGACGCATGACTCCTCATGCGAGTGCAACTCATGCGTTTTCAATTAGATTTTTATCTAAACTACTAAGGAAATGTAATTTGATATTTTATTTACTTATGTCTCGGTTGATACAACATAATTTGATATTTTATTTATGATTATCACAGTTGGATTCCTCAGTTCATTTAATATTAAGACTTTCGCTATTGTGTATTTATTCTGATTATGGTTGTGGAGGTGTATGGTTTAGTTTACAAGGATACAGCCTATTAGAGATCCTGGTTGAACCGTTGGTTTATTAGCGGTTCATCACACCATTCTGATTAGTGCAGAATTGGGGTGTGACAACTTGGTATTAGAGCTCTCAGGCCCTGTCTTTTAAACCAGTATACTACCACAAAAGTTTGTGAACTGAGATAGGATAAAAATTTAAAAGCTATAATAATAACACACTATAAGCATCTGTGTTGTTTGAGACAAAAATTGAAAGAGAATAATACATCTATTAAATGAGAAATAAATTTATATACACTCGAAGGAAGAACAAACGTATATATACAAGTCTAAAGAAGAGTATAGTCCACAACCCAGACAGTTACTCTGAAGTACAAAAAGAAAAATAAAAAGAAAATACATCAGGAAGCTGGAGGTGATGGGGGAGGCGGTGCCTCGCGGTCTCTGTTATAATCCTCAACATAGACTCTAGTCAACCAAGCTATCTGAGTCCGGGTCATCTGAAGACTAGCTGTGAGATCAGCCACCCGTTGATCAGTTACGCGCTGAGCATCTGAAAGCTCTCCTACCCTTAGATCCGACATGCTCTGAGCATCTAGAAGCTCTCCCACCCTCAGATCAGACATGCGCTGAGCCTCTCTAATCTCACGCAGTATCACCAGCATGTCGTTAGAAGGTGGGTGTGAAGGACCAGCTGCATAAGAAAGACCAGCTCCCGTAGTATGTGTAGGTGATGGAGGAGGTATGGAATCCACATCCATGTACAAACGAACAACATCCCCAGCATCACCCCCATGAACCCCTACTACAGCAGCTGCTACTGCTGCCTCAGCATCAGCCATCTCCACTCAAGTACACAGACACACCAGAGCGTTCCTCTCATCATCGCTGACCTGAGCATCCTGCATGCCCATCTTACAGATGGCCTCCCAATCCAGAGGTGATGATAAGGATTTCTCCTGAATCCTCTCATCCACCAAGTCAACACCCAGGCAGGTAAGTAGTGTAGTGATCATGCGTCCATAAGGCAGGTTTCCAATATGACCGGGCAATGTGGCACTAATCGTCGTCTACATAATGATATAAGGGAGGCAGACAGGCTGCCTAGTGCAGATACAGTACAGCAAGAACTGGGTCAACTGGGAGATCCTCTCGTAGTGCCCACTCTGAGGTATCAGGTTGTGCTGAACGATCTTACAGTACATCCGAGGCTCTGGACGTAGGTAGATCACTTTCATCTCCCAGCGATCCTCTCTGATGAGCTGACGGTCAATCTCAGCCCTCATCTCTAAGGAAAAGAACTGGGGCTCTCCAGGAGCACAGAACACCAAGCGGCCGTCGTATGAAATGCCCAACAAGTCCGCTAGCTACCGATAATCAAAGGAAACCTTGACTCCCTTGACGTAGCTAGTGATCCTGAGCTCTCCACCCCTCTCAGTATCATTGTAATCCCCCACCACTTGGAGGTTACAATAAAGTTGTCTCACCAAATCTGGACGAGTATAGATGCCGTAGTTGATCACAGGAAGTCAGCCCATGTCACCAAAAGCTCTCTCCACATCAAACAAGGCCAGGCTAGCCAAGTCCACCTGACGACCTCCTTCTACCTTCTTACGAGCGTAGTGGGCATACTGTGCCTTAGCCTCGTTAGAACGGAAGCGGAGTGGGTCATGAACCCTGGGTACTTTGGTACGAGCCATACTATCTGCAAAAACAAAGAAAAACAGATACTGGGTTAGTAAAGATGAAAAACCCAAAAATTTTGACATTATAACGACATAAATTGGTCAAAAGCCTCACTTTCACCCATACATGTGGGCAGGAGGACTTATATAGATTCTAAACGATCCTATAAGACACATACAGTTGGAAATTTTATCTAAAGAGATTGAATTTGAAGAAATTTCAAGAAATTCAAAAATCTCGACAAATTTGGGCAAAAATGGGAAATTTCAAGTTTCTCGATAACCAACCAATGAAACTCAAATATTTTTTAGGGCATTCATCCATTGAGTCACCAACAACAAAAGCCCCCAATAAAAATCAAATTTTTATGGTTGGAAAGAGTTTAATTTGAAGAAAATGATATAAATGAGTAAAAACCTAGTTAAGAAACCCTAAAAACATGAAATCGTAGAGAACATACCTGTAGAAGAGGAGTAGACGTCGAAAAGAGAAGAAAAAATCACCAATGGGTCGGAGTTGTCACTGTAGCAACTCAGAGGAACGAGCTGAGTCGGAAAGGAGGAGAAAGAATGAGAAATGGATTCAAAATCGGGATTAGAAACCTGATTTTTAGTCCTAGGGTCGGAGAATTCGACCAAAACATCTGACCCTCCCTCCGACCCCCTCATTGACCCTAGCCTCTCGGTGATCTGACAGAGAATTAGGGGTCGATCCCAAGGTCGGACATCCATCGACCCCCACCATCGACCCTCGGCTCTCGGTAAGTATCAGTGATTCTCAAGGTCGCATACCCTAGGGTCGGACATCCATCGACCCTCACCATCGACCCTCACCATCGACCCTGCGGTGGAAAATATAGTATTTTTGACAGAATGATCTGAAAATTTTGAAAATATCATTGATTAATGGATTTAAATATGAGAATGAAGTATATAATGATTGCCTCACGTATTTTATGATTTTCAGGTATCACCACTACCAGAACAGATAATGGCTGGACGTAGAGTGACCAGACAAAACCGTAACTCTATTCCACCACCACCACCTATGGGGGAAGACAGCCATATACACCCTAAAACACAGGAGAATCTAAACACGGCACCGTCCGTAGTTAATGGGCAGACATATCTTATAAATCTGCCAGCGCCACCTACAGACCTGGCTACAGCCGTAATGAATTTGGCCCAACAGCTGCAGCAAATACAACAGGTACAAGCTACTATGCAAGCTGCCATAGGCATGGCTTTTCCAGCTGCACAGATGACACCGATGCCAGCAGGACAGGCAAGCACAGTACCAGGGGGAAGTAACACAGTACCCCACGCACCTCAGACTCCCATCATGCCAGCTCAAGTACAAAACCCTGAAGTAGCTCCAGGTGGATATCAATACCAAACACCTATGTATGAGGCTTATGTTCCTCATCAACTAGACCACTCCAGACTGGTGGAGCATTTTCTGAAGATGAAGCCCAAGGAGTATAGTGGTAAGCCAGCTGATCTATTGTGGCCAGCACACTGGATCGATGAGATGGAGAGAAACTTCACGATGATGACAGTGAATGAAGAAGAGAAAGTATTGTGTGCAACGTTCATGCTGAAAGGCGATGCACACCACCGGTGGAAGTCCACACTGACGTATCTGATGACAAAGCACACCCAATTGACTTGGCATATATATAAGGAGGCATTCTTTGAGAAGTATTTTCCTATAAGTTTCAAAGATTCCATGGAGAAGGAGTTCCTAAGTTTATATCAGGGACAGATGACTATCGATGCATATCAACAGCATTATGAGGAGCTGTTCTTCTTTGCACCAGTCAGTATGCAAGTGGAAGATACAAACCGAAGGTTCGTCATGGGACTTAGGGGAAGCATACGTGAACATGTTCTGGGCCTTGAGAAGAAAATCTACAATGAAGCTGTACAAATTGCTCGAGTGATAGAGTTGAGCCAGAAAGAGAGCTACCTTGCTCAAAAGGCCAAATGGAAATTCTTACAATGGAGGGAACACCAAGGTATTCAAACCCTTCCGTACTCAAGGTTTCAATGCTGCAGCCAAGACTACTTCAGCAGCTCAACAGCAACAAAAGCAAAATAATGAAGGGTTAAAATGCTATAACTGCAATCAATTGGGAGATATGGCAAGAAAGTGTCCTACGCCCAAGAAGCAACTACAACAAGGCAGAGTTTACGTGGCTACATCTGAGGATGCTGCCACATCGCCTGATGTGGTCACAGGTATGACCTGAATCTTATCATTTTGTGTTACATTATGTGAGCATATAGACTAAATCAAAACAAATCACAGGTTTCGTACCTATTAATGGCATTCCCGCCAGAGTACTCTTTGATTCAGGAGCGACTCATTCTTTTATATCTGTGTCATTTGGAAAGAAGTTAAATCTACCCCTCAAATCCTTAGACTACAAACTGCTTGTATGATCGCCTATGGGATTAGAAGTGGAATTAGACAAAGATTATGGACCATGTATAGTTCTTATTGACGAGAAGACTTTGGATGCAACCTTGATCCAACTTGAGATGGCAGACTTTGACGTCATCTTGGGAATGGACTGGTTAGCTCGGCATTCTGCAAACCTATTATGTGCCAAAAATAAGCTGATATTTAAAGACAAGGAAGGAGCAGAGTTCAATTTTGCGGGAACCAAACTTCCCCGTAAACGAAAGCTCATACTCTCTGCATTAAAGGCTAGGAAGTGCCTTGAGAAAGGAGCAGCTGGGTATCTAGTATCTGTGGTCGATCATACCAAAGAAGCACCACGAATGGAGGATATTGATGTCGTACGAGACTATCCAGATGTATTTCCTGATGAACTACCAGGACTACCACCCGACCGCGCTATAGAGTTTATTATAGATCTGATACCCGGAGCCGCACCAGTATCTAAAGCACCTTATCGAATGGCTCCTACTAAACTGAAGGAATTAAAAGTACAACTACAAGAACTGCTGGACAAGGGCTACATCCGACCTAGCATATCACCATGGGGAGCGCCAGTATTATTCGTAAAGAAGAAGGACAATAGTGTTCGATTGTGTATAGACTACCGAGAACTGAATAAAATGACAATCAAGAATTGGTACCCATTGCCTCAGATTGATGACCTGTTCGATTAGTTGCAAGGTGCCAAAGTGTATTCCAAGATCGATCTTTGGTCAGGCTACCATCAGTTGAAGATTAAGGACGGGGATATTCCCAAGACAGCATTCAGGACCAGATATGGACATTATGAATTTTTGGTCATGTCTTTTGGATTGACGAACGCACCAGAAACCTTTATGGAACTTATGAATCGGGTATTCCATGATATGTTGGATACATCGGTTATTGTATTCATCGATGAAATATTGGTCTACTCCAAGGACAAGGAAACTCATATTAAGAATCTAAACGCCGCTCTACAGCGATTACGGAAGGAGAAGCTCTACGCCAAATTTACAAAGTGTAAGTTTTGGCTAAAGGAAGTTGCTTATCTAGGCCATGTTGTATCTGCTGAAGGAATTAAAGTGGATCCTAGCAAGATCGAAGCTATTGTGAAGTGGAAAGCACCAAAGAGCGTTGCAGAAATTAAAAGTTTCTTAGGTCTAGCTGGGTATTATCGATGATTTGTGGAAGACTATTCCCGAATTACCGTACCTCTCACCAGTTTGACTAAGAAGGGCGAAAAGTTTGTTTAGACTGATAAATGCGAGAAGAGTTTCCAAACATTGAAGGCTAGATTGATATCTGCTCCAATCTTGACCATTTTGATTCCAGGACAACCATTTATTTTATATACTGATGTGTCAGGATTGGGATTAGGATGTGTACTTATGCAAGGAGAACAAGTAATTGCTTATGCCTCAAGACAATTGAAGACACATAAGAAGAACTATTCCACTCATGATTTGGAATTAACGGCAGTAGTACATGCTGTCAAAATATGGAGACATTACTTGTACGGAGAGAAATTTCAGATTAAATCAGATCATAAGAGTCTTACTTAACTCTTTAATCAGAAGGAGTTGAATATGAGACAAAGAAGATGGCTAAAACTATTGAAAGACTATGATTGTGATATCCAGTATCATCCGGGGAAAGCTAATGTAGTTGCTGACGCGCTGAGTAGAAAGGCAATGATAAAATCTCAAGGGGAGGTTAGCACCACTGCTGCACTGTGTACTATTGGAAAAGTATTCAATTATGGTAATGAGCAGTTTGTGATAGATGCACCGGGTGAATCAACCAACCAAGGGTTTATCCATCAGTTTGCAAATATGTTCGCCACATTGAAGATTGTACCCGATATACTTGATGAAATGAAAACAGATTAAATCAGACCCTTATTTAAGAACGGTACAAGAAGACATCGAAAAAGGTAGGACTATTCCTGAGTTCACCTTAGATGATGAAAAGGTACTGAAGTACATAGGAAGATATATGTTTACCTGAAACATAATGTTTGGACATTAGACACCGACTAATGAAGGAAGCCCATACCACCGCCTATTCGATACACCCTGGAAGTACAAAAATGTATCATGACCTAAAGAAATTATATTAATGGAGAGGAATGAAAGCAGATATAGCCAAGTTCGTGTCTCAATGCCTAAATTGTCAGAAGGTGAAAGCTGAACGACAAAGACCAGTAGGACTGTTACAGCCATTACCGGAACCAGCATGGAAATGGGACTGCATCACTATGGACTTCGTCATAAGGTTACCATTGACTCCCTGAGTAGTTGACGCAGTTTGGGTGATTGTAGACCGACTGACTAAAACGACTCGATTTATAGCTATACGACCTCAGTATACACTGGAGAGGTTAGCTAAGTTGTATGTGGATAACATTGTCAGATTAGATGGTGTACTTGAAAGCATTGTGTCCGACAGAGATCCACGATTTACTTCAAAGTTTTGGAAAGGATTGCAGAAGGCTACGGGTACAACATTGAAGTTCAGTACTGCATTCCATCCTCAGACAGACGGATAATCGGAGTGCACCATTCAGATTCTAGAAGACATGCTCCGAGCCTGTGTGATTGATTTTAAAGGATCATGGGATGAAAAGTTACCACCGATTGAGTTCGCTTATAACAATAGCTATCAGGATACTATACAGATGTCACCCTATGAAGCACTGTATGGTAGGAAGTATCGAACTCCTTTGTTTTGGAATGAAGTTAGAGAACGTAGTATTATTGGACCAGAATTTGTTGAAGAGACTTGTCGAGTAGTTGACATTATCAAGGAAAGAGTAAGAACGGCTCAGAATCATCAGAAGCAATATGCATAAACTAGACGCCGAGACCTTCAATTCACCGTAAGTGATAAGGTATTCCTCAAAGTGCCACCTATGCGAGGTTTGAAACGGTTCGGACAGAAAGAAAAACTAAGTCTGAGATATGTTGGACCATAAGATTCTAGCTAAACGTGGAAAAGTGGCTTATCAGTTAGCACTATCACCATCTATGTCAAGTGTGCATGATGTATTTCATATCTCGTTATTGAAGAAGTATGTCAGAGATCCAATGCATGTTTTGATATTAGATCTACCTGATTTGACTAAGGATTTGACATTTAAAGTAGCACCAACTGAAATCACCAGTCGAAAGGTGCAACGACTACGCAATCGTGACATTTACTATGTGAAGGTCACCTGGAGAAGCAAAGATATAGAAGAAATCACATGGGAAGAAGAGAATGCTATGCGAAAGCAATACCCTCATCTATTCAGCTCAGAAGGTATGTAGAATTTCAAGGATGAAATTTTTATAAGCAGGGGGGAGTTGTAAGACCCGTATTTAAACTAACCGGTCTTACCACCTTATACCAGGTCTACCTATCATGGTCTAGCCAAATGGACCAAGTGCGTGAAGGAAATAGCAAAACCAGGTATTAAATTGGCCCAGAAACAGTAAATTAGGGGACAGGGTCGCATACCCAGATAGGCAGGGTTAGACCCCCCTCATTAGGGAGTTAGACCCTTGAAATTTTGACTGAGGGTCGAAATATTTAAACCAGAGGGTCAACGGGATCTCTGACCCCCTCATCGACCCCCTCATTGCTGACAAAAACCTTAAATAGGAAACATTGCAAATTTCAAGGGGATTCTTTCCTAATCTCAATGGGACTTATTTTGGGAGTTTCTTCTCTATAAATAGGACGTCCCTTAGCCTCTTTCACTACTTTTGAAACCCTAATTGAAAGTGAGAGAAAGAGAAGGAAAGTTGGAGAAGAAGTCTAAAGAGAAGAATTCAGAGAAACCTCTGAATCTCAGCAAACCTAAGGTATCGGTATGTTTCCATTAATGATTTAAGAATAGTTCATGAAGAGGGTATGGTCTAGGAGAAGCCCAAATCATCCATCCATGGGAGGATTTCAATGAAATCCATGGAGGAAATCATGGTAGGCAAGGTAAGGAAGAAACCTAGAGTTTTAAGGCATATAACAAGCATAGAATGGATTGTGGAAGTAAGCCATAGGACCCGAACATGAAAGAATGGACTATAGGATGAAAAGGTCAACTCAAACCATGGGGGGTCACACGTGGGGTCGATTGGGAATCGACCCTTCCAGATCATAGGATCGACCCCCAGCATTCGGGAAGTCAAGGGATGTGGTGGTCGCACCTAGGGTCGATGGAACATCCGACCCTGGTATCGACCCTACTCCCTGGGGTCGCAGAAAACTGCTACACTACCTGCGACCCGTCCTGCGACCCTTGCTTAACAGCAAGCCTAAAATTGTCAGAAGGACTTATAATTAAAATCTATCGACTTATTGGATTTTCCTATTGATATAAAAGTGATTCTTAAAGCTTGAAAGAGGATCTACACTGAAGCAAAGGTGAGGGAACAAGACCTAAACTAATTGGATAATAATAAACTATTTTTATTTTCTTGAGTCCAATGCCATGACTGATTCTATGTGTGTATGCTTGTAATGTGCATTCAACATGCCATCTAATATTCCTACTATTAATGTTCATGCATATTTAATTATATTTTATTTATAACATGATGATGATGATGATGCTAGGAATAGGCATGTGAATGTATGTGTGTGGTTAGTGTGCTTGATGCGAGTGGAGCATCAGGGAGAGGACGTGACATTGTGGTTCAGCCTGGTCACTAGACTCTAGCTCTATCTCTACTCAAGTCTTGTCCACTGACATCGTCGTATCGTCATTACCTTAGCAGAACTATTACGTCCTAGGGTATCAGGGGAGGTGGTCTCAGACCGTGTAGTGTTTGACCCCGCTGGGGGGCCTTAGCTCTATCTCTATGGATGTATTGAGGGATGCTAGAGCGAGGCCTTGGGTACACTGTTTGACATTAGGATTGGTTAGTTGCGAGCCCAGTTTGCAAGCCCTTGCCAACAGGGGCTTACGTGTTGGTATGGGTAGAGTATCAGGGGAAGTGTTATGCGTTGTGGTCCTAAGCACTTTAGCTCTATCTCTATTCCATGTGGGTGCATGTGGGACGACAATAAATGTTAACCTTTGGGCGGCTTCACACACTCGTGTATAGAGGTGAGGTGGCCACCGAACCTTTCTATAGCACATTGCAAACTTATATACCAAACCACAGATATGAATTGAATGCATGCATATGTTTGTTGCATTGTTTTGTTTGCTCACTGAGCCGTGATGTGTGCTCACCCTTTCGACGTAGAATATTTTTAGTTGATGATGCTGGTACCACTGTGGAAGATTATATGAATGCTTTTATCTACGGACACGTGGCTGCGATGGAGGCTGAAGACATAGTGGAGACGCATGACTCCTCATGCGAGTGCAACTCATGCATTTTCGATTAAATTTTTATCTGAACTATTAAGGAAATGTAATTTGATATTTTATTTACTTATGTCTCGGTTGATACAACAAAATTTGATATTTTATTTATGATTATCACAGTTAGATTCCTCAGTTCATTTAATATTAAGACTTCCGCTATTGTGTATTTATTCTGATTATGGTTGTGGATGTGTATGATTTAGTTTACAAGGACAGAACCTATTAGAGATCCTGGTTGAACCGTTGGTTTATTAATGGTTCATCACACCGTTCTGAATAGTATGGAATTGGGGTATGACATTTCATTTCTTGGCCTCCATTAATTGAGGCTATTAATGGTAGAGTGTCCGACCATTAGGTCTAACATGGTGCTAGAAGAGAGAGAGTGATAGGAACTCTCAGCCATGGAGTGAACCACCTATGTTACTAGGTTTAGTTTACTTTTATTAATGGTGGAGTCAACTCTTATTAGACCTACCATTAAGCTAAAGGAAATAGAAAGAGAGAGATAGAATGATGTGAACTTACCTCACAAGAGAGAAGCTAGGGTACAAGCTTGAGTTCCCTCACACTTTCTTAAGTATCTCTCAGGAATCCCAAGGTCCAAGGAGTGAAATAAGGGAGTAAGATCCTTTATTTATAGAATCCTAAGGAGAGAGAATGTCTCACATACTTTATTCTTGCACACGAATAGGGGGTAGGCTACCAAGAGGTGTTCCATCCTGTAGATCGTCCAGTTAGGCCAAATTATAGCCCTCTGATTAGTAGGATGGCTCCTATGCAATGGGATGTGTGTGGGGCCACTCTAGGCCATTTCTAGTGTAATTAAATTATCATGTATTTATAGAGAGTCTCAACGAAGACTCGGATGTATCCATTAGATCCGTATTGGATGCCTTATCAGTCTGAGTGTGATACCTAGCACAAGAGGAATCTGGGTTAGTAGTCGATTTTGGGAGCAAGTCTCACAATCCCTTCAACTTAAAAGAATTTCATACCCAAAATTGGAGCATACCTGATTCTTCAAATACATGTTGATACTTTTCTTTCATCTCATTCTCACCTTCCCAAATGGCTTCCACAATGGCGTAGCAAGGACAATGGACATTTACATAAGGGATGGAAAGATTTCATAATTGTTGGACCTTTCTGTCCAAGATTTCTATTGGATCCATGGTGTATGACAAGTCCTTGTTTATATGAGGAACCTCAGCACTCAAAATATGAGATGGATCATGTACATACTTTGTAAGGAGAGAGATATTGTAAGACCTGTGCCCAAATTCCGTTATGATATGACCATTATGGGCATATGTCGGGTCTTTCCACGTGGAAATGTATCATATCGATACAACCAATTGCGATGAGATATTCAAGATGATACCAAACCACTATCCTAAACCTCTTATGTCATTATAATGTACCAAATTGTGCTAAGGAAGGTCTAGGACCCAGCCTATCAGAACCTTGAGAGTATGGCAAGAGCAAACCTAAGCTAGCTGACCAAAAGGAGGTTCGGCTCTTGACAAAGGAGGTGCAATCGCACACTAGCCGCACTGTTTAGCCACACCCCCTGTATGTGAACTCGTATTAAGATGACCTATAAGGGGGGCCCATAGTTTGAAAACTATTTCTCCCTCCATGATCGACTGTTTGGGATGTTATTTATTGTAAGCCATCCTTAACTGAACCAAGAATGGAAAGTAGAAGAGGAGAATCATCTCCTTTCCATCAATATGTTTCCATGCATACCAATTTGGAAAAAAGGAGATCTTATTCAACTCCACTCTCTTAATTAGACTATCAAACTACAGAAGAGATTGGGAGAGGAGCTCTGACGCATGAACAAGAGGAGAAGAATAAAGGAGGAAGGAAGAAGAGGAAGAAGAGAAAGAGGTAAGCTTTTCTCTCATTATCGCCCAGTAAGTGAAGACGCAAAGAAGGAAGAAAGAAAAGAAAGAGAAGGAGAGAGCAAGCACGTATCTCAGGATCGATGATCTTGTTGCTGAAAGGCTTGGAGATTTATGGAGACAAACCTCTAAGTACTCCCCTCGCTCTAGAACCTTATTTATTAATGGGAAGAATGTAATGAAAAAGGATGACTCAAATAATAATAGTAGAAAATAGCTTGGAAATCATAGCCATGATTTGTAAGTGTTGTTGTAATGGACTTTCTGAAACTATGTTAGAAGAAGAGATCAGTGAATCATCATCCTTGGTGGAGCCATGAACATGCAGGCCTCTGCTCACATAGATAAACTATGGACAGTACCAAACATG
>JAMYWD010001576.1:0-49370 GCA_028583415.1 Protea cynaroides
CTATGAAGGAGATAAAGTATCTCGACCATTCAAACAAGGGGAGTGGGAAAAGGTCCCACGAGATATCCGTATGTATGATTTCCAAAATCTCAGTTGATCTTCTGGCACCTTTATTGGTTTTGTTGGTCTGCTTCCCCTTGATGCAGTCCACACAAACTCCCAAGTCAGAGAAATCTAGAGTCTCAAGTACTCCATCATTTACTAACCTTTTTATTCTGTCACTAGATATGTGACATAATCTAAGGTGCCATAATTTAGAAGACTTCTCATTCACATTCATTCTTTTTATGCCAATATTATTAACAAAAAGTAAATTACTTTCATATGTTGGATCTAAATTTAAAAGAAACAAACCATCAATTAAAGAACCTGAACCGATTATTACATCGTCCTTTATTAACTTTATGACTGAACCAGAAAACTCAAACACATAACTCATAAATGTTAATCTGGAAATAGAAACCAGGTTCTTAGCAAAAGAAGGTACATAACATGTGTCTTTAAAATCCAACACAAAACCAGACTGCTAATCTGTAGACTCCTATAGCTTCCACTTGAGATTGCATCCGGTTTCCTGAATAGATGTGTCTCTCATTTTCCTTCGGAAGTCTTGTCTGCAGAAAGCCATGCATGGTATTGGCAACATGGATTGTAGAACCAGAATCAATCCACCAATTATTTGAATGAGAATCAATTAAATTGGATTCATAGCAAACATAAGATAAGAAAATACCTTTCTTTTCCAACCATTTCTTGTACTTAGGGCAATCCTTCTTCATATGTCCTTTCTTCCTACAGAAGAAGCATTTAGGAGAAGCTTTAATACCATCATTCTTTATTGGTACTTTCCCCTTATTCTTCTTCTTTGAGAACTTGCTGCTTTGCCCTTTGTTAGAAGTGGTTGCCAGATGTGCAACTTCCATATTGCTCCCCTTGAGTTTGCCTTCCTCTTGCACACACATATTCAGTAGTTCATTCACTGACCATTTTGCCTTCTGTGTGTTATAAGAGACTTTAAAGGTGTCATACTCCTTTGGAAGGGAGTTAAATATGAAAGTGACTAAGAAATTTTCTTGAACCTCATATTCCAAATTCTTTAACTGAGAAGCAATGTCCCTCATTTTCATGATATGATCACGAACTCCTTTCTTACCACTGTGCCGCATGGTGCTTAATTGTTCCATTAGGGATGATGCTAATGCCTTGTCTGAACTAACAAATTGATAATCTATTGCCTTCATGTATTCAGAGAGAAGCTTACATTCAGGAATGGACCCTCTAATGTTCCTTTCAATGTTATTCATGACAATCATTAGCCCTAAACGGTTAAACCGCTCCCATTTTTCATAATGGGCAATTTGGGTTGGCGTACTGGAGTCCGTAAGTTCAGTAGGCTTATCTACACGGAGCGCCAAGTCCAAATCCATACACCCTAATGCTATGTGCACCTTTTCTTTCCAATCTTTAAAGTTTTCCCCAGTAAGCATTGGGAGAGTGATCTGGTTATTATAAGCTGCAGATAAACAAAAAAAAAACTTTAGATTTATGGCATACTATTATATACTGATATCAACCCACGTCAATAACCAGTAACACACTAAATTAATTATAATCTACCTGTGGGTTAAACTTATAATCAATTTAGTATGAGAAACTTTACACTAAGTTGATTGACATCAACTTAAGTGATAGACTGATGTATGGTATAAAACTACCTGTGGGCTAAGAATATAGTATACATTTGTCCAAAAATTTATTAATAAGACTAGAATACTACACTACAATTCAGAAGGTTGTTCCACACCTATAGGCAGAAGAATGTTCCCTCTATCTTGCAGTTTCACACCCTATCTTATTCCATCTTTTGACAAAAGAAAAGAGCATTTCCTTGTGGAGAAAATATTCAATCCCAATGTAAAAGATGCAATTTTGTGATGCCTACCTTTATAAGGGTTTTATTTATTTATTTATGACATCTTTTAAATAAACATTCATTTGTGTTAACATAAGCCTAATAATCTTAAAGAGTTCTTAATGGCTTATTCTTTACTTTATGTAACACTAACTTTTAATGGTGTTTATTACTGTCACTAAAACAGTGACAACAAACTTACTGTATTCCTATATTTAGTGGCGTTTATTCTATAATGTCATTAAACAGAAAGATAAATCATTATGTTATGTACATCTATATACAGTGACGTTCTGTTTGTAAATGTCACTACAAGAAAACTAGATTTTTAGCGACGTTCAGAATACACTGTCATAAAAAATATAGTCGCTGTTCTTTAACTTTTGCGACGTTCAGAACAAACTGTCATAAAAGTGCAGTCACTAAAATAGTGACGTTCCGTTCATAACTATATAATGGTGAAAAATAATAAAAAGCATTCAATAATATTAACTATCACCAAAAGCATAACAGAATCACTTGGTTCAAAAGGTCTGGGTCAAAATAGAAACAAACCCAACCAAAATGGTTCGTACTGACTCAACCAATCCGGTCCAACCATAATGGTCTATATCCGGGTTAAACTGTGTGTCCTCGGATCGGCCATCTGAGCCGATCCGACCCGACAAAATTATTTGGACCGGGTCGGATCTGGGTAATCCATATATTTAATAACCCCTCCTTTTTTTTATTATTATTCTTTAAATAACAAATGGGCCGGTCAGCCCATAAAGCAATAATAAAGCTCATTAATGATGGGCTTTAAACAATTAGAAAAACAAAAACACAGTAAGGTATGTTTTTTTTTAAATTTTGACTTTTCAAACAAACCATCAGAAACATATTCAATTTTCAAAACATGCCATCGCACATTAACCGTTATCGATTCAACGTATGCGTTACAACCAAAACATACGGTACAACTCAAAACGTAACGGCTTCTACCACGACGCCGCCGCAACCAAGAAATCGCCGCCACCATTACCAATCGGCAACACAACATTTTATGCAAGCGGTTGCTAGCCGCACAAGGCTGCGGTAGGCTGGCTTGCTGCAGCTAGCGCCACCAGCAGCAGTCGTTGCTGGTTGGGTGTCTGTGGGCCTGCAGGGTCTGGCAGCCAGCTTGCGGGTTGCTGCTTTGCTGGCTGGCCGGCAGCTTGCGGGTGTGTGCCCGTTGGCCTGCTGGCCTGTGGGTCGGCAGCCAAAAGGGTGCACACCTTCGCTGGCTGGCCGACAGCCTGTGGGTGTGTGCCCGCTGACCTGCTGGCCTATGGGTCGGCAGCCAAATGGGTGCACACCGGCATGGTACCGATTCTTTAGAATTAAAAAAAAAAAATATATATATATATATATATATATATATATATATATATATATATATATATGCTTTCCTTGCTTGTGTCTGTCGGAAAAATTAAAAGGGGAAAACCATATATACTTTAGGTGGACAGAGGGCGGGAATACTCGCTCTGATACCAAAATGCAAGAAATCCCATGTCAGATAGAGGTAAAGCTAAATGCGAAAAATCATAAGTACCTCCCATTACTTGACCGTTCACCGCCATCTCTGATCCAACCTGCAATAGCTTCTTTGTCTCTTCTCCTGTGTATGCAAATGAAGAAGATAGAGAAGAAGGGGATAGGGTTTTGTGTACTCGACCAAAAAAATCTAATGGAAATTTTCAATTGCATAACTGTACACAGGACCCCACCCTTGGATTATATAGATCAATCGTCTCCTCCCATAAAGGATCAACGATGATTTGTGTGTCACATGTCACAGGATCCTAATGTTAATCATCCAATTTAGGTGGGTCAGGTGGCATGTGGGCCACCCGACTTACAAGACGTGAGAGTGAAAGTGGACTGCGGGTCTAGGATCGCAGGAGTGAAAAAAAGAAGAAAGAAGTAAGGAAGCCGCGGGTTCAAGGGGATTAGATTGAGAGCAAAGAAGAAATAGAAGAGAGCAGGGTCGGGGCTTTAGGTCTCGTCTGCAGGAAGCCGACATTAAGAAGAAAAAAAGAAGAATTCAGGTAAGCCCTTTCCCTTATTTCTCTTATCTCTGATCATGTAGTTTAGGTTTTTTATTATTTCATTTTTTCAAATGTTGGTCATGGTTAGAATCCAGTTTCTGTTTTCTTTTTCTTTCACTGTTCCATCTCTAGCGAGCGTGGAGTTTGATCTGGTTTGGATTTTTTTTCCACCAAAGTTTTACTATAGTTTTGATTAAGGTTGTTTCATGTTTTTTAACCAGTTTCGGCTAGTAAAATGGGTATTGTCATTTCATGTTTCGTTATTTTTAGGTTCTGTTTAGAATAAAATCTTGATTTTTTTTTTAATCTTCTTAATCCTCTTAATCGGTGTGAATATGGGTATGTTTAAAGGACTGATTGCTTCTTGCTTCTCCAACGTTATAACCTGATGCTTCTCCTAGTTGTTTTTTTTTTTTTTTCAAGGTGAGTTCACTCTAGATTTTATTATGATATTCTTGTTGCTTGTGTCTAGTCTCAATTTTCAATGCTAACAGAGTGTCTTCATAGAGTTTGTTAAATTTCCTGAAAAAAAAAAAAAGACTGGTTTGTGTGATTGATTTTCATAATACTTTTTTTCCCCTAAAATGTGTATTCAGTATCTTGCTGGTTCGGTTTCATCTATATTGCTTTTGTGATGGTTTCGGCTTTGGCTGGATAGATACTATGGGTTTCTTTCTTTTCCTTTTCTTAAACAGACTCGGCTGGGATCTTTTTTTCTTTTTTTTTCCCTGTTTTTTGTTATGTATATATAGTCTTTGTTGGTTTTGGTTTTCTTCTGATGGTCGAATAGACATTGTATCAACAGAATCCGGTTAGGTGGATTTGAGTTTTTTTTGTGTGAAACTGGGTTCAGTTATTGGTGAAGTTTGCTTGGTTTATATTTTTACTTTTCTTTCCTTCCGTTTACAATGAAACAGGTTTAATTAGTTTAGCAATGGAGGTTTTCACTCAGGTTCTGAGCTTCTAGAGGCCTGAGATTATAAGCTAAAGAAGGGTCTGTGGAGGTTTTCATTCTGGTTCTGAGCTTCTAGAGACCTGAGATTATAAGCTAAAGATATGCGGCTGCTTCTAGAAAGGGCAAGAGAAAAGAGGAGAGGTTTGGAGAGTTGGAGTTGGAGGCTATCCATTGACATTCCCAGCCGCATATGTCAGAATTTCAAGTAGGACCCTCATTTCTTCTAACTAATATTCATTGTTCTTTATATATTTTTTTGTCTCGGCTTTGATTTTGTAGAATCTAAAGAGCAAAGAATAAACAGAAGAACTATGTTTTATATGTTCTATGTCTTGTTTTGACTGATCTAGTGGTTAGTGTTTTCAGATTTGTAGTTTGCTTTTGAGAGATTTAGTTTCTTTTGAGATATATTTTCTAGAGAAATATTTAGTTTACTTTGATATAAAAGACTTCTTATGTTAGATCTCTGCAGCGAAAATACCATCAAGAATAGACAACTCAAACTCGCTTGATAACTCCAAAAAATTAGAGGTCCCAACAAGTCTGACTTGTGAGATTTGTATAGAGCCCATGACACACATCAATAAATTCAAGAACATAGAAAGATGTGTTCATCCATTCTGTAGAGATTGTATTGCTAAATACATAGAAGCCAAGGTGGAAGAGAGGGTAGTAGAAGTGCCTTGCCCTTCCTTGAACTGTGAGAAGCTGTTGGATCCTCTTTCATGCAGTCAGATCATCCCAGCCGGATTGTTCGAGAAATGGTGTGATCTGCTTTGTGAATCTGTAGTTCTAAGGTGTAAGAGTGCATATTGCCCGTTTGTCAATTGCTCAGTATTGATACTTAATGAATGTGGAGGAAACATTACAAGATCAAAGTGCCCAAATTGCAAGAAACTTCTGTGTTTTCAGTGCAAGCTTCCATGGCATGCTGGTTTTGGATGCGATGAGACTGGAGAGATGAGAAATGAAAATGATATTCTGTTTGGCAAACTCGTTGAAAGGAATAAGTGGAAGATATGTCCAGGCTGCAAATATCGTGTGGAACGTAATGAAGGTTGCCAAAACATTAAATGCAGGTTTGTTTCATCTTCTTTCTTACACATGGTTAAGCTTGGGGTCTTTTAATTTTTTATCCAGTGGATCATAATTGTCACATCATTCAATCATGTGGTAGAAGTATAGAACTAGATGATTATCATTAATGGAGGCCAGTTAGTGTTGAAGTTTTTTTTTTTTTTTTTTTGGTGAAAACTAGTATTGAAGTTTGAAACAAGGGTTTTTCTTTTTTTCCTTTCTCCATACCATTGTTCCAACACTATAGGATTTAATTTGATGTTTTGATTTGATATCCTTATCTATTGCCTTGATGCAGGTGTGGGGTCTTTTTTTGCTATACTTGTGGAAAAATAAAAAATTCTTGTGAGTGCTGTAGAAGGATCGTCATGGCGGAGGTAGAGGAGGAAGATGGTCATATGAGGAATGGAGGTGGTGTTAATGTGGAGGATGATACGAGGAGGAATTTTTGGATTGATAGAGCTAATCATGCTTTAACACGTTATTGTGGCTTTGCACCACTTCCACGGATCATCGGGATAATACTTTTATTAATGACTAATGCCATTTTAGTAGGTTTACTGATTGAATTAGTTAAGATGAAAAGACATATAGTGGCTCGAATCTTTGGCTTAATAATTTGGATTTTGTACCTTTTTTTTTGCTTGCCCTGTATCGATCTTCTATATTCGTATTTTTTAGTATTGTAATCAACTATAAAATAGCAAGAGAAAGGAATACTAGGTAATGAATTACAATCTCAAATTATATCTTATTCTTCCTATTCTCTTTTTCCAATTGGTACGGCAATAGAAGACAACAATTGGTTGCCAAATGCGCGACACATGGCATTATTTTCATCGAACGGTTTAAGGGATATATATCTCAATATGTACTAAGCAACACACAATCAATTCGTTTTTCTTCTTGTCTTATCGTTGCGATTCTACAACTAAGGGAAGAGGAGAAACGAGAGACGAGAGTTTGAAAAGATAAAAGATCCGTGGAACAAATTCGCAATTGTTGTTTTTCTGTCCTCACTCATGAAGATTAGAAATTATCAGAGGAAGCCTTCGATGTGCCATCAGCATTACGGGCCTCACCTTCCCAGACGGAGATGCTGATCTCGAAACCGGGGATGATCTTGCCCTTGCCGATGTTAATAAAGGCCTCTCCGTCGACATCGTCGACCTCCTTGGTCTTGATATAGAGGTTGCCCTCGCCATCCAAGATGATTAGTTTGGAAAGGAGTTTGCTGAGGAGGTTGTGCGACCATCCATTGTGCGACCATCCGAGGCAATTGGTATCCTTTGGTCTGTCTTTCACAAGCCAGTGCTTGTCACCTTCCCAGTATTTGAAGCAGGACAGGTGGAGAAACAAAGAGATGCAAAGGGCCATTATAATTTGCAAATTAGTAGTTCCAACTTTCAAATGAAATAAAATAGGAGACAAAGAAGAAGTTCTATCGAAGTTCAATACTTCGTGAAAAACATAATGAATTTTAACAATGTATATGGAAAAAGGAAAATAAGTGATGATAACGAAGATCAACCAGAAGAATGGTAGGAACAAAAACAATAAAATCATATAGAGAGTTTGCTTGAAACTACTTTATGACTCAAGAATTCGAAGGAGTGTAACCAGAGACAAAGAAAAGCCGAAAATATTTGAGGTAATCAAGAAGAAATAGTCAAAGGGCTAGTGGACTGATTCTCAAAGACAAGTGCTCAAACACACACACACACAGGACCCATATGGAGATTTGAATGACCCATATGGAGATTTGAATACCTTTATGAAAACGTTGAAAGCTAATGATTTAGAACACCCGCTCTCGGATTCTGATCTAGCTGAAATAAACCATACCAAATAGGAAGGATGAATAAACTTTAGGGTAAAGATAAAAGAATTCCACTTCCAGCCCAGGTGAAGGTCACAAGTTTGAACCCGGTGGAGTTGCGCAGAAACCGGTGGCCGCCGAGTCTTCTTTGTTCTTCATTTTCCCAAAAATGAAGGATAGTGGTTAGACTGACACAACTGCTACTTAGTTTACATTGGCAATTTGAGTATCAATTGTAATGGTTGTATCCTATATGTATGTTGTATGGTGCCATGTGAATTTTGTATTGCATGAGCACAAAATGAAAATATGAGAGTAGTTGTTATAGACCATTAGATTGGAAGAGCATCAGGGGTCACTTATCGAATCGATCACTGGTATTCCTTCAATTAAACAACCAATTGGAGAATATCCAAATCCAAATCCAAATCCGAAATAGCACCTATGGATACATAAAACCGAATCATATCCGTTAGGGGGAAGAAGGTCCAAGGAAAGATATAAATAAATAATTGAAAATAGTTTGAATTTTTCACCCCTACTTTATAAGGTTCCCAATGCCAAAGGATCCCATATGTACAAGGCAGCGAATGAAGAGAACCACAAAAAATTTTGTACCAAATAATGCAATTGAGAGTGAAGAGAACAAAAATATATATATAATGTATGGACGAGCATTTTTTGAAAATCATTTTTAATTCTTTGTAACTCCAACCAAGCTAACTTTTCACAAAACTCAGTAAAATATCTTCTACTTTATCATCGGAATGTCCTAGTTGATCATAGTGCTACATCTTTTAATGATTTAACCTAAAATTGACAACAACAAAAAAAGTTTGAATTTTCCGCCCTTACTTTATACGGTTCCCAATGCCAAAAGATCCCATATGTACATAGCAGCGAATGAAGAGAACCAAAAAAAAAAAAATTATACCAAACAATGCAATTGAGAACGAAGAGAACCAAAAAATATATACAATGTATGGACGAGCATTTTTGAAAATCATTTTTGCTTCATTGTAACTCCAACCAAGCTAACTTTTCACAAAACTCATTAAAATATCTTCTACTTTATCATCCGAATGTCCCAATTGATCATAGTAACACATCTTTTAACAATATAACCTAAAACTGACAAATCAAATGGAACAACAGTAATTTAGATCAAAATCTCAATCGATTTATCTGTCTACAAGGGTATCTCTACTTTGATAGTTTGACCACTATAAGGGATATAGTTCAATAAATATTGTTTTTTTAAGGATTATCATTTTTTTTAAGATTAATCAACTTACGGCTATAGTTGCTAGGCTTTTGCCGCCATGGCTGCATGTATATATATATATATATATATATATTTTTTTTTTTTTTTTTTTGTCAATTTTTCTTGTGGAATTGATGTTACAAAAGGTTTATTTATTTAAGGTACCAAATTCATGACCACTCATCAACAAAAACGATTTTACATTAATTTGTAATAAGGGATTAATAGAAGATATACCTAATGTCTATCATGCTTATGAACATGGTGCTAAATCTACACAATATCGGCCACGTTCAAAATCGATTCGATTTGGATGGAATTGATGTATAAATTCAATGGGAAACAAATGCATGTCCGATCCTATGCAACATGGCCATGCAGTCACGGCTACAAGGCCATGCAACCATGGGCCACTGCCAAATGACCATGATTTGGATGGAATTGGTGTATAAATCCAATGGGAAACCAACGCATGTCCGATCCTATGTAACATGGCATGCAGTCACGGTTGCAAGGCCCTACAACCATGGGCCACGGCTGCAAGGCCCTGCAACCATGGGCCACGACCGAATGGCCATGCAACCACAGGCTTATCCCATTGTCAATTGGTACATACCGTTGAGGCATTGATACTCTATTTCGTAGTAACACTATGTTGATTATAGCCCAAAAAAACAAAAATGGTAATCTGAATCAAACATGTGGTTGGTTATCCCCTATGGCCAACATGTAATCAACCTTGTGGAAATTGGATCAACTAATATATTTGTGATTCAATTTGTGATTTCTGGTTTATATTGTTAATAAATGTGATACTATAATCAATGAGGACATACCAATGATACTATGTTTTGTCAATTTTGATTTATATGGATCACCTATTTATAGAGACTATTTACATCGTAGAAATAATAACGCTACTTAGTCCTTGTAAGAATAATGTAAGATATGCCAATGTTATGAAGGTAGAAATTTAATTCATTCAAACAAATTTGGAAAAAAAACAGGATATATTTCCACAAAGAAATCTTAGCAAAGGATCTAGGGAATCAATTAGATACTTCCCTGATATGTCTCATCCATAGGATTAATGTAGCACCACATGGCTCGCATCCAATGAGCACTGGATTAAATGTAAAGACTTAAATACTTTTAAATTAGAATTTATAATCTAATAAATAATTTTTATTAAATAAACTGAAAATGTCCATTTTATCCTGTCTATTCCAACTTTCATTATTCAATTCCCATATTTTATTAATATTTCCTTATTTTTGTTATGTTTCCAAATATAGCAAACTTTTGTTACAATAACAGCATATATATATATATATATATATATATATATATATATATATATATATATATATATATCACCAAAGTTTGATCGCCATCTCCATGGGAAAAAGATAATCATAGATCTGGTTCCCTCTGCCCTCTTTGGTTCCCAATCCTCTTTCTTCTAAACCCTTTTTTCTTTTAGATTTTTTTGTTTCATTTCAGATCTCATCCAGCATTGGCATCATTGGTTTTTCCAATTGATTTAAAAAGTCAAGAGTGTAAGAGGAATACATGATATCGATTTTACCGCTATTTGGATTTATTGTGGAGCATAAATTGAATATTAAGACTTAGTTTGGACATGCTTAATAATTAATTAGCTCTATTCTCGGGCTTAGTTTGTCGGGTTTAATCGAGTGACATAGAGTGGGTAAAAAATTGACGTCTCTCTCTGTCTTACGGTCATAAGAGGTATCAATCTAGTTTCTTGTGACATTGGCAAAGTACAAATGAAACTTACCCCAAACCTTCCTCATTATGTACCTACATGAATTAGGATCACACAATAATTCTTATGAACTGTCATGGACAAGTAGAAACATCTTTCAATTAATAAATTAATTTATTAAAATCCTAAACATAGCAAAAGTTAAGTTATTAGTGCTTATCATGATGTTGAATTATGTTCATAATTAACTTTGATGCTTCCATATCCACTTAGGCCCCACTTTGACTAGTGGTGGAACCCAGGATCTTTTTAGTCTTTATAGTCTTTGCCCAGAGAACCCATGGCTGTAGGCATGTTAAGTCATAGTATAAGAGAATGACAGCCTCCCCTCCCCCCAACCGCTACTTCCCCAATGGATCAACCAGAAATGCAAAATCAGCAAACCATAAAAATAGCAAAAAGAAATGATTGTATTTCCCTGGTCGACAATGGATCCCATGCACCTTTCTCGTTCCTCATTATGTATCTTACATAAATCAGGGTTACTTAATAATTTTTAGGGTAACTTACATTTACCTTTCTTGTACTTTGATCAAAAGAAACAGACCTTCTCTTTTAGTTTATTACATTCAACTCCAATCAACTAAAGGTGTTAACATGAAACAATAAAATGTATTGTTTGAAGATCATTTTATTGTTTAATTTCTCTTACATAAATACCCAAAAAAAAAAAAAGAATGTTTTTTTTCTATTTTTTTATTTTTTTTATTTGCTTGGTTTACTCCTAGTCTACATCATATTGTCATTCCTTGAGAATTGATTGATTTTTGAAGACAAGGTCAAGCAGTACATCAGGATGTACATGTATAAAACCCAAGCAATACGTATCGAAGCAGCATGTTGTACAATAATTGTCTTTTTGATGATACATGAGACGAAATGAAGATGTAAGCATTTTGTTTTTTCAAAGATTAAAAAAACAATCAAATGATACATTTTGTTTCCTTTTTCAAAGAATAATGTGAACATGATAAAGAAAAAAAAAATGTATAAGTTCTATTTGATTCCATGCAAAAATGTAAAAAGGTAAAAAAGAAAATAATTTCAATAGATTAGGATTTTCCATTGTTTATTTAAAAAAAATGATGAAAAAATATGAAATTTTTAAGTGGAGAAATTATTTCATGTTAAATTTTTTTTTCCATAGAAAACCTTACAATGAAACAAACAAATATAAGAACAAACCTTCCATTAATCCATGTAATAAAAAGTTAAGTATTGTCATTGCCATATAAAATTTCGTTCACCAGTAAAGTTAATAAAATTTTACATCATTAAATATGCACATGTAGACTGAAAAAATTTGCTCAGTTGAAAGACAGATATTTGAAAACTAAGATTATGGAAGATGGTTTTTTTTTTTTTTTTTTTTGGTGGGTAAAATTATGTAAGAATTCATAGTAGTGGTTGGAAAACCATAAACATGCATAGATATATATGGAAAAATTTCTCCCACCTCCTTGAAGAATACCTTTAAGGCAACTATACCCCAACTTGATACACAATGTCAACTACCTCCACTACTTTTGAAAGTATTCTCTCCCAATCTATTTGGTGTTGAGATTCATTGTCACCAATATATTTAGGACAATAATACCCTCAAATTCAAAATTATAAAACATCTTTTTTTAAAATCTATAGTCAAATTTAAGAAAATAAAAAAAAAGAGAAAAAGGGTTTGTTGGATCATCTACCTTCCCCACCTCAATGACTTGCAACCCCTCACAAGTGTGTGGATGTATAAAAAGGGTTGTTAGATCCTATTTTTGTTCTTCCATGCCCATATGCCAAATTTTACACCAACTTGAGTTTGCCAAGTGGCAAAACAGGGATGTGAACTTTTTTTTTTTTTATCTAAGACTATCAAAAGGGTGCAAACTACAACAAAAGGCGCACAAGAGAGTATAATGACATTAGATGGGAGGGTGAATGATGTATCCAATCTAACCATTGGATAAATGGAATATAATCAAGAATCAAGATTATTTACCTGTCAAATTCAATTAAATACTCCATTTGTATTGATATGCATATACTTTCAACTTTCAAACAATAATAGACAAATTGGTTTAAAAAACCATAAAAGCGAAGTGTAGTATTAGTTACTGCCCAAGTAGTGTAGTATTAGTGACTACCCAAGTAAGTGTATATGATCCTTTCAACCTTTTTTTTTAAACCCCAAATCCATTGTTACTATAGTTTGATAAACAGTGTCTTCCTTAATTTCTTTCCTTTTTTTATGATTTCATGGGGGTTGCTTCTGCTTTCGTATCTCTTTGTTCATCACAAAAATGAAAAAAAAGAAAGAGTCTTATCTATTTGACTAGTGGATGAAGTGGGCTCAGTCAGTTGTTCTGAATCTCCTAAAATATATTTTCCATATTTATAATCTCTTGTCTCCTAAGATACATGTTGTATATAATCCGTTGTAACCAAAACAAAAAAAAAAAAAAATCGATTGAAACTGATTTTGTAATTTGTTGACCATAGCTAATTACTTTTGTCTGGATATAGCTCTTAAAGTTGTCACCCAACTCCTGATGCTAGAATCTTTACAAAAACTTAGCAAGTTTGAACATCAGCTCCTTTCTTTAACTTTCCTCTTTATCTTTCTTTCCCAGCTTCACTCGGTAAGTAGGTTGCTTTTTACTGAAATATTGTAAAATCTTTTTTGATTTTATTATTATGGGTAACATTATCTTATTTACTTATTATGACTGGTGGGAATTCAATAAAGAATTGATTAATTATCTCTTGCCAATTATAAATCAAATCTATTCTATTATGGGAATGAAATAGATTTGAAATGCAGTTATTATAAATATAAAATAGGGTCATTATAGTCTCTCTCTGCGTGAAATCAAAAAGGACCCATACCTAAGGGAGAGGAGACTATAGAAGATCTCTGTTGGGAATCAATTACAAGACAATGGCGGAAATCAATCTTTTACGAAGAGGTATGTCCCATCTATTTTATTTAATTATGTTATTACTCAAATGGATTTTATTTTTCATATGGGATTGATTGTAATGAGTTTATTAGGATTAATAAAAATCCTACAGTGGTATCAGAGTCTTCCCACATTGATTTAAAATCATTGAGTATAGAAATGTCATGAATGAATCCATTCAAACATGGAAAAAATTTCTTTTGGTTCTCATTTCAATCTTTAGTGAAATGGAAGAGATTTAAAATAATCAGATAATTTTTCGACCGTCAAAATTAAAAGAAAATTGTATCAATGTGTAGATCTCCGTGAGACAATCATGGCGATACAAAAATCGCCGTCACGGGCCACCGGACGTGCTGGAGAAAGAAGCAAGTGAGATCCACTCGTTGAATTAAAAAAAGAAAAAAAAAAAAGAAAAGGGCTACCGGGTTGACCCGAGACCGATCCAGTGTCAGAACCCCGACCCAGGTAGCTCGAGTCGGCTTAACCCGATCCAGGCCAAACCTAGACCCGATTACGAATTAAATCGGGTTGACCCCGAGACCGACCCAGTGTCAGAACCCCCCGACCCAGGTAGCCCGAGTAAGCTTAACCCGATCCGAGCCAAACCCAGACCTTGTTACAAGTCAAATCGGGTTAACCCGATCTTAACCAAATTCAAACCCGAGCACAAATCAAATTGGGTCGACCCGACCCAGACTATATTCCAACCCACATAAGATTGAATCGGGTCAAACATACCCGGATTGTGACCCGTGCCGGTTGGACCCGAGTTGGTCAAGTCCTGTTTCGGACCGAAGTTAGAGAAAATCAGACCAAACCCAGACCAGTTATATTAAACCAAACCGGAATCGGTTCAGGCCTTAGTATCATGGGAGGTGGTCTCGGTCCCAGTGGTTTCCGACTCTGCCGGGGGGCCTTAGCTCTATCTCTATGGACGTATTGAGGGATGCTAGGGTGAGACCTTGGATACACTGTTTGACATTAGGATTGGTTAGTTGCGAGCCCAGTTTGCAAGCCCTCGCCAGCAGGGGCTTACATGTTGGTATGGGTAGAGTATCAGGGGAAGTGTGATGGGGACATCAATAAACATTAACCTTTGGCGGGCCTCAATACTTTAGCTCTATCTCTATTCCATAGTGGGGTGGTGCATGGGGACGTTAATAAACGTTAACCTTTGGCGGGCTTCACACCTGTGCATAGGGGCAAGGTGGCCACCGAACCTTTCTATAGCACATTGCAAACTTATACATCAGACCACAGATATGAATTGAAAGCATGCATATGTTTGTTGCATTGTTTTGTTTTGCTCACTATGCCTTGATGTGTGCTCACCCTTTCGAATTCGAATATTTTTAGTTGATGATGCAGGTACAACAGTTGAAGACTATATGAATGCGCCCGCATACGGGTATGCTGCTGCTATGGAGGCTGAAGACGTAGTGAAGACGCATGACTCCTCATGCGAATGCAACTCATGCGTTTTCAATTAGATTTTATATTTTGTTGAACTATTAAGGGAAAGTAATTGATACTTTATTTATTTATGTCTCAGTTAATACAACATAATTGGATATTTTATTTATGATTATCACAGTTAGATTCTCAGTTCATTTAATATTAAAAACTTCCGCTATTGTGTATTTACTCTGATTATTAAATGTGGATGTGTATGGTATAAGTAACACGAACACAGCCTATTGAGATCCTGGTTAAACCGTTGGTTATTTAACGGTTCATCACACCATTCTGATTAGTGTAGAATTGGGGTGTGACACGTTCTGAATGGTGCAGAATTGGGGTGTGACAACCTGGTATCAGAGCATCTTAGGCTTTATCTGTGAAACCATATACTTCCACAAAAGGTTGTGAATTGAGATAGGATAAAAATATAAAAGACATAATAATAACATACCATAAGCATTTGTGTTGTTTGAGACCAAACTGAAAGAGAATAATGCATCTATTAAATGAGAAACAAATTTATATACAACCAAAAGGAAGAACAAACGTTTATATATATATATATATATATGATTAAAGCAGAGTACAGTCCGATCGCGGACGTTACTCAAGTACAAAAGAAAAATAAAAGAAGTACATCAAAAAGCTGGAGGTGATGGGAGAGGTGGTGCATCACGGTCTCTATCATAGTCATCAGCGTAGACCCTGGTCAACCAGGCTATCTAAGTCTGGCTTGTCTGGAGACTAGTTGTGAGATCAGCCACCCGCTGGTCAGTCACACGCTGAGCCTCTAGAAGCTCTCCCATCCTCAGGTCAGACGTACGCTGAGCCTCTCGTATCTCGTGCAATATCCTCATCAGGTCATCAAATGGAGAATACGAAGGACCAGCTGCATGCGAAGGACCAGCTGAAGAAGACGGACCAGCTCCAGTAGCATGAGTAAGTGATGGAGGGGGTATGGCATCTACATCCATGTACAGCCGATCGTCATCATCCCCATGAACCCCTGCTCCAGCGGCTGCTGCAGCTTCAGCATCAGCTATCTCCACTCGAGTGCGAGGTCGCACCATCGCGTTCCTCTCCTCATCACTGACTTGGGCATCCCGCATGCCCATCTTGCAAATAGCCTCCCAATCCAGAGACGATGTGAAGGATTTCTCCTGAATCTTCTCATCTACTAAGTCAACCCCCAGGCGGGTAAGCAAGGTAGTGATCATGCGTCTATAAGGATGGTTGCCAGTGTGACTGGGCAACGTGGCACTAATCATGGTACGCATGATGATGTATGGAAGGCAGACGGACTGCCTAGTGCATATACAGTATAATAGATACTGGGTCAACTGGGAGATCCTCTCGTAATGACCACTCTGCGGTATCAGGTTATGCTGAATGATCATGCAATATACCCGTGGATCTGAGCGCAGACAACTCGCTTTCATCTGCCAACGAACAGGTCGGATGAGCTGGCTATCGATCTTAGCTCTCATCTGTAGAGAAAAGAACTGGGGCTCTCCAGGAGCACAGAACACCATGGGGCCAGCATAGGAAATGCCCAACAAGTCGGCCAGCTGTCGATAATCAAATGAAACGTCAACTCCCTTGACGTAGCTCGTGATGCGAAACTCATCACCCCTCTCCACATCATTGTAATCTCCCACCACCTGGAGATTACAGTAGAACTGGCGTACCAAGTCAGGACGGGTACACGCGTCATAAGTGATGACAGGGAGCAATCCCATATCACCAAAGACTCTCTCCACATTGAACAAGGCTAACTCAGCCAAGTCCACTTTGCGGCCTCCCTCTACTTTCTTGCAAGCGTAGTGGGCATAATGTGTCTTGGCTTCATTGGAACGGAAGCGAAGACGGTCGCGAACTCTGGGTACCTTGGTACAAGCCATAGTATCTGCAAATAAGAAAGAAAAATAAATAATGGGTTAGTAGAAAGGAAAAACCCGAGATTCCGACGTAATAACGAGGTAAATGGGTCAAAAACCTCACTTTTCACCCATACATGTGGGCAGGAGGACTTACAGAGATCCTAAACTATCTTGTGAGACTCAAACAGTCGGAAATTTCAACTAATTAGATTGAATTGCAAGAAATTTCAAGAAATTCAGAATTTCGACAAAATTAAGGCAAAAAGTGAAAATTTTGAGTTTCTCGATAACCAACCGATGAAACTCAAATATTTTTTAGGGCTTTCGTTCCTCGAGTCACCAACAACAAAATCCCCCAATAAAAATCAAATTTTTACAGTTGGAAAAAGTTTAATTTGAAAAATACAAGATAAACGAGCAAAAACCTAGGTTAAGAACCCTAAAAACATAATAAGGTAGAAGAAATACAAGTAGCGGAGGTGTAGACGACGAAACGAGGAGTGCAAACTACCAACAGATCAGAATGGACACTGTAGCAACTCAGAGGGACGAGCTGAGTCGAAGCGGAGAAGAAAGAATGAGAAATGGACTTTGAATCGGACTTAAAATCAGATTTTTTGTTCGGGGGTCGGAAAATTCGATTAAAACAATTGACCCCCGCATCGACCCTCGGCTCTCGGGAACCTGACAGAGAACCAGGGGTCGCGCCCTGGGTCGAACATACTCCGACCCCCCATCGACCCCCGGCTCTCGGGAAGAATGGGTGATTTCTCATGGTCGAATACTGAGGGTTGGACACTCATCGACCCCCACCATCTACCCTGCAGTGAAAACATAGCATTTTCGACAGAATGATCTGAAAATTTTGAAATTTGCATTTGTTAGTGGATTTAAAATATGAGAATGAAGTATTTAATGATTGTCTCTTGTGTTCAATGATTTCAGGCAATCCTACTAGCAGATTAATTAATGGCGGGACGCAGAGCAACCAGACAGAGCCGTAACTCTATCCCACCACCACCACCTGTGGGGAAAGATAACCAGACACACTCAGAAACACAGGGGACATGAACACGGCACCGTCCGTCATAAATGGGCAGGTAAATCCTACCAATCTGCCAGCTCCACCTACAGACTTGGCCACAGTCGTAATGAACTTGGCCCAACAGATGCAACAGGCACAAGCTACTATCCAAGCTGCCATAGGCATAACTCTTCCAGCTGCACAAACACCTCCAATGCCGACTGGACAGGCAAGCGCAGCACCCAGGGGAAGTAACACAGTACCCCGCGCACCTCAGACTCCTATTATGCAGGCTCAAGTACCAAATCCGGAAATAGCTCAAGGTGGATATCAATACCAACCACCTATGTATGGAGCGTATGTCACACCCCAATTCCGCACTGTTCAGAATGGTGTGATGAACCGCTAGCAAACCAACGGTTCAACCAGGATCTCGAATAGGCTATATCCGTGTTATCTGAACCCCATACATCCATAATCATAATTAGAGTAAATACACAATAGCGGAAGTCTTATAATAAAATGAACTGAGAATCTACTGTGATATTAATATTTAAATAGAAAATTATTCTGTATCAACTGAGACATAAATAAATATCAAATACATGTCCATAATAAATCCAAGTAAATAAACCTAAGAAAAATATCTAATCGAATACACATGAGTTGCACTCGCAAGAGACGTCATGTGTATCCACTTCATCTTCCACTTCCATCGCCGCTACATTTCCGTACGTTGGAGCATCTAAATAGTCTTCAACGGTATAACCTGCATCATCAACTAAAAATATTCGACGTCGAGGGGTGAGCACACATTATGGATCAGTGAGCAAACAAAACAATGCAACAATACATATGCATGCAATCAATTTATATCTTTGGTCTGGTTTATAATTTGCACTGTGCTATAGAAAGGATAGGTGGCCGCCGCACCTCTATACACAAGTGTGTGGATACGCCCAATGACTCCAGCACTGTCGCCCACAACACCCAAAATGGCACAATATACATCCCATGAAAACGGCATGGCTGTATCGGTTGATACCATACCAACAAATAAACCCCTGTTGGCTAGGGTTGCAAACTGGGCTCGCAACTAACCAATCCTAATGCCAAACAGTGTATCCAAGGCCTCACCCCAGCATCCCTCAGAGCACCCGTAGAGATAGAGCTAAGGCCCCTCGTTAGACCATAGGACTCAAGGACCGAGACCCTCCTTGATGTCCTACGTCGCAATAGTTCTGCTAAGGTAATGACGATACGACGACATCAGTGGACATGACTTGAGTAGACCATAGCACAATATACACCCCATGAAAAACGGTCATGGTTGTACCAGTTGATACCATTCCTACCCTCACCATATACACTGGCCAAACACAAACATTCACATGCCTATTCCTATCATCACCATCATCATCATGTTATAAACAATAAAGTAAATATGCATGAACAGTTAATAGAAATATTGGATGACATGTTAAATGCACATACAAGCATACACGCATAGAATCAATATGGCATTGGACTCAAGAAGTAAAACAGTTTATTATTAACCAATTAGTTTATGTCTTGTTCCCTCACCTTAGCTTGCTAATAGATACTTTTTCAAGCTTTAGAATCACCTTTATAATGTTATTATATTGCTAGAAGACCTAACAAAGCCGAATAAAATTTAATTAGAATTTATTTAGAATTTAAAAATCATTCTGTTAACTGAGGATCGGAGGTAGGGTCGGAGTCCTGATTGACCCTGGGTGCGACCCTCCCCAAAATCTGAACTTCCCGAACACTGAGGGTCGATAGTTAGGATCACCTAGGGTCGGATGGTCATCGACCCTCGGTGCAACCCTCGGTGTACTTTGGTCAATTTCCCTCTTTTAGTCCATTCTTCGTGCTTGGGGTCCTATGACTTGCTCATACAGTCCATTCAACATTCATTCCATGGTCTAGAACCACGAATCATCAACCTAGATAGCTTTCATGTAATCTCCCATAGTTTTCTATGAAAACCTAACCATAGATTGATGCTTTGGGTTTCTCTGAGATTATATTCTCACCATTACCTAACCTAAGGTCTGTAGAAACTCATGGAATTAGTATCTATACCTGAAAAGATTACTCCTTCTCTGCAACTCTTCTCTTCCTTAGCCTTTTCTTCAAGTTTTCCTTCTCTTCTTCTCCTCCTTCTCTCCTCTTTCTCTCAATCCAATTAAGGTTGTAAAAGGAGTGAAAGAGGCTTAGGGACGTCCTTTAAATAGAGTAGGAACATCATAAATTAAGTCTCTTTGAGATTAGGAAAGAATCCAAATCGAAAATTAGGAAATTTCCTAATTTTAATTTTGGCGGCAACCGAGGGTCGATGCGAGGGTCGATGATCCCGTCGACCCTAGGTTTCCTAATGAGTCCGACCCTCCCTATAAAACTGAGGGTTTGACTTTCTGTCTTGGGGGGGTCCGACCCTCCCTTGCTGGGTATGCGACCCTCCCCCTAATTTAAGTGTTTTTGGGTCGATTTGATATCTGGGATCTCGATCTCCTTCACGCCCTTGGTCCATTTGACTCGACCATGATGGGTAAACCTGGTTCAAGGTGGTAAGACCTGGTTAGATTGACACGGGTCTTACAGTGTATATCCCGCAGCCACTAGATCACTCCAGACTGGTGGAGCATTTTCTGAAATTGAAACCCAGAGAATTTAATGGCAAGCCAGCAGATCCTTTATGGCCGGCACACTGGGTTAACGAAATGGAAAGAAATTTTATGATGATGACATTAAATGAAGAAGAGAAAGTGTTGTGTGCCACCTTTATGCTGAAAGGAGATGCACACCATTGGTGGAGGTTTACCAGGACGTATTTACTTACAAAGCACGCCCAACTGACTTGGGATATTTATAAAGAGGCGTTCTTTGAGAAGTACTTTCCAAGAAGTTTCAGAGATTCTATGGAAAGAGAGTTCCTGAGTTTATATCAGGGACAGATGACCGTGGATGCGTATCAACAGCGTTATGAAGAGTTGTTCTTCTTTGCACCCACTAGTATGCAAGAGGAAAACACAAAGACCCGAAGGTTCGTCATGGGACTTAGGGGAAGCATCCGCGAGCATGTTCTGGGACATGAAAAGAAAATCTATAATGAAGCGGCACAAATTGCTCGAGTTATAGAATCGAGCCAGAAGGAGAGTTATTTCATGCAAAACAGAGGTATAAAAAGGCCAGCTGAAAATTCTTATAATGGAGGGAATAACAAGACATTTAAACCCTTCCGTGCTCAAGGCTTTACCGATGCGACCAAGGCTATCCCCGTAGTTCAACAGCAACAGAAGCCAATTACTGAAGGGATAAAATGTTTTAACTGCAACCAAGTTGGACATATAGCAAGGGAATGTCCTAAGCCCAAGAAGCAGCTACATCAAGGACGAGTTTATGCGGTTACATCCGAGGATGCTACCGCATCGCCTGATGTGGTTACAAGTATGACTTATATTTTTTGTTAGTTGTATTACATTGTATGAGCATGTAGACTAAACCAAAACAAATCACAGGTATCGTACCTATTAATGGCATTCCCACCAGAGTACTCTTTGATTCAGGAGCTAATCATTCCTTTATATCTGTGACATTTTGAAAGAAGTTAAATCTACTCCTTAAATCCTTTTACTACAAACTACTTGTACGATCACCTATGGGATTAGAAGTGGAGTTAGAAAAAGGTTATGGACCATGTCCAGTTCTTATTGATGAAAAGACATTGGATGCGACCTTGATCCAACTTGAGATGGCAGACTTTGACGTCATCTTGGGAATGGACTGGTTAGTTCGGCATTCTACAAACCTATTGTGTGCCGAAAAGAAGCTGACATTTAAAGACAAGGAAGGAGCCGAGTTCAGTTTTACAGGAACAAAACTTCTCCGAAAACGAAAGCTCATACTCTCGGCGCTAAAGGCTAAGAAGTGCCTTGAGAAAGGAGACGTCGGTTATTTAGTATATGTGGTTGACATTACCAAGGAAGCACCACGAATGGAAGATATTGATGTCGTGCGTGACTATCCAGACGTATTTCCTGAAGAATTATCAAGATTACCACCCGACCGAGCTACAAAGTTCATTATAGATCTTATACCTGAAGCCGCACCAGTATCGAAAGCACCTTATCGAATGGCTCCTACTGAACTGAAGGAATTGAAAGTACAACTACAAGAACTGCTGGACAAGGGTTACATTCGCCCTAGCATATCACCATGGGGAGCGCCAGTTTTATTCGTGAAGAAAAAGGACGGTAGCGTTCGCTTGTGTATAGACTACCAAGAACTGAATAAACTGACAATCAAGAATCGATATCCATTGCCTCGGATCGATGACCTGTTCAATCAGTTGCAAGGTGCCAAAGTGTTCTCAAAGATTGATCTTCGGTCAGGCTACCATCAATTGAAGATTAAGGATGGTGATATCCCCAAGACAGCATTCAGGACTAGATATAGACATTATGAATTTTTGGTCATGTCTTTTGGATTGACAAACGCACCAGCAACCTTTATGGAACTTATGAACCAGGTTTTTCACGACATGTTGGATACGTCGGTTATTGTATTCATCGATGATGTATTGGTCTACTCCAAAGACGAGGAAACTCATGTCAAAAATCTAAACACCGCTCTGCAGCGACTACGAAGGGAAAAGCTCTATGCCAAATTTACAAAGTGTGAGTTTTGGCTAAAGAAAGTCGCATTTCTAGGCCATGTAGTATCCGCTGAAAAAATTAAAGTGGATCCTACCAAGATCGAGGCTATTGAAGTGGGAAGCACCGAAGAGCGTTGCAGAAATTAGAAGTTTTCTGGGTCTAGCTGGGTATTATCGACGATTTGTGGAAGACTATTCTTGAATTGCCGTACCTCTTACCAGTTTGACTAAGAAGGGCGAGAAGTTTGTCTGGACGGACAAATGCGAGAAGAGTTTCCAAACCTTGAAAGCTAGATTGATATCAGCTCCAATCTTGACCATCCCGATTCCAGGACAACCATTTATCTTGTACACCGATGCGTCAGGACTGGGATTAGGATGTGTACTCATGCAAGGAGAACAAGTAATTGCTTATGCCTCAAGACAACTGAAGACACATGAAAAGAACTACCCCACTCATGATTTGGAACTAGTGGCAGTAGTACATGTTGTCAAAATATGGAGACATTATCTGTACGGGGAGAAGTTTCAGATTAATCAGACCATAAAAGTCTTACTTATCTATTTAATCAGAAGGAGTTGAATATGAGACAAAGAAGATGGCTGGAACTATTGAAAGGCTATGATTGTGATATCCAGTATCATCCGGGAAAAGCTAATGTAGTAGCCGACGCGTTGAGTAGAAAGGCAATGATAAAATCTCAGGGAGAGGTTAGCACAACTGCCGCAATGTCTACTACCAGAAAGGTATTCAAGCACGGTAACGAGCAGTTTGTGAAAGATGCACCAGATGGATCAGCCAACCAAGGATTTATTCATCGGTTTTTAAATATGTTCGCCGCATTGAAAATTATATCAGATATAGTTGATGAAGTGAAGACAGCTATCAAATCAGACCCTTACCTGAGAACGGTACAAGAAGACATCGAAAAATGTAGAACTAACCCTAAGTTAACCTTGGACGAAGAAAAGGTATTGAAGTACAAAGGAAGAATATGTGTACCCGAAACAAAAAGTGTGGACATTAGACACCGATTGATGAAAGAAGCCCATACCACCATCTATTCGATACATCTTGGAAGCACTAAGATGTATCATGATCTAAAGAAACTATATTGGTAGAGAGGAATGAAAGCAGATATAGCTAAGTTCGTGTCTCAATGCCTAAATTGTCAGAAAGTAAAGGCTGAACGACAAAGACCGGCAGGACTGTTACAGCCGTATCGGAACCGGCATGAAAATGGGACTGCATCACTATGGACTTCGTCACAGGATTACCACTGACTCATCGAGTAGTTGACGCAGTTTGGGTGATTGTAGACCGCCTGACTAAAACAGCTCGCTTTATACCTATATGACCACAGTATACATTGGAGAGGTTAGCTAAGCTGTATGTGGATAACATTGTGTGATTACACGGTGTACCTGAAAGTAATGTGTCCGATAGAGATCCACGATTTACTTCAAAGTTTTGGGAAGGATTGCAAAAGGTTATGGGTACAACATTGAAGTTTAGTACTGCATTGCATCCACAGACAGATGGACAGTCGGAGCGTACAATTCAGATTCTAGAAGATATGCTTCGAGCATGTGTAATTGACTTCAAAGGATCATGGGATGAAAAGTTATCACTGATTGAGTTCGCTTATAATAATAGCTATCAGACTACTATACAGATGTCACCCTATGAAGCATTGTATGGCAGAAAATATCGAACTCCTTTGTTTTGGAACGAAGTTGGGGAACGTAGTATTGTTGGACCGGAATTTGTTGAAGAAACTTGTCGAGTGGTCGACATTATCAAAGAAAGAGAGAGGACAGCTCAGAATCGTCAGAAACAGTATGCCGATACCCGACGCCGAGACCTTGAGTTCGTCGTGGGTGATAAAGTATTCTTAAAAGTATCGCCTATGCGAGGATTGAAACGGTTCAGACAGAAAGGGAAATTAAGTCCAAGATATGTCGGGCCATATGAGATTCTAGCTAAGCGTGGGAAAGTGGCGTACTAGTTAGCACTACCACCATCTATGTCAAGTGTGCATGACGCATTTCACATTTCCTTATTGAAGAAGTATGTCAAGGATCCAACACACGTTTTGACAATAGACTTACCTGATTTGACTGATGATTTGACATTTGAAGTAACACCATCTGAAATCACCAGCCGAAAGGTTCAACGACTACGCAACCGAGATATCTATTATGTTAAGATCACCTGGAGAAGTAGAGACATGGAAGAAATTACATGGGAAGAAGAGAATGCTATGCGAAAGCAATACCCTCATTTATTCGACTCAGAAGGTATGTACAATTTCGAGGACTAAATTTTTATAAGTAGGGGGGAGTTGTAAGACCCGTATCGAACTAACCCGGTCTTACCACCTTGAACCAGGTCTACCCATCATGGTCGAGCCAAATGGATCAAGTGCGTGAGGGAGATCACGATCTCAGGTATTAAACTGACCCAAAAACACTAAAAATAGGGGGAGGGTCGCATACCCAGCAAGGGAGGGTCGGACCCCCCCAGTATAAAAGTCAGACCCCCAGTTTTATACCGGGGGTCGGACATTTTAAGAACCAGGGGTCGACGGGATCTCCAACCCCCTCATCGACCCCCAGTCTGACGACAGAAACCGTAATTTGGAAACTTTCCAAATTTCAATGGGATTCCTTCCTAATCTCAATGGGACTTATTTTGGGAATTTCTACTCTATAAATAAGACGTCCCTAAGCCTCTTTCACTCCTTTTAGAACCCTAATTGGATTGAGAGAAAGAGAAGAGAAGGAGAAGAGAAAGAAGAGAAGGAAAGTGGAGAAGAAGATCAAAGAGAAGGCTTCAAAGAAACAAGCTTAATTCTCAGGTATGGATACTATCTCCATGAAATTCTACAGACCTTATAATAGATAGAGAAGAGGGAATGATCTAGGAGAAACCCAAATCATCCACCCATGGTTAGGTTTTCATGGAAAACCATGGGGGAAATCATGAAAACCATATAGGTGAATGAACTACGATTCTAAGCCATAGAACATGTGTGGAATGGACTCTAAAAGCAAGCTATAGGACCCCAAACATGAAGAATGGACTGTAGGATGAAAAATTGATAAAACCCACAGGGGGTCGCACGGGGGGTCGATGGCCAATCGACCCTACCAGACCCTGATCATCGACCCCAGTGTTCGGGAAGTCCAAAATAGGGGTGGTCGCACCCAGGGTCGATGAAACCTCCGACCCTAGCATCGACCCCCAATTAACAGCATGCTTTTTAAAGTCTGAATTAATTCTAATTAAATTCTATCAACTTGGTTAGGTCCTCTAGTGATATAACATCGATATATAGTTGATTCTTAAAGCTTGAAAGAGGACCTACGATCAAGTAAAGGTGAAGGAACAAGACCTAAACTAATAGGTTAATAATAAACTATTTTTATTCTTGAGTCCAATGCCATGAATGATTTTATGCGTGTATGATTGTTATGTGCATTCAACATGTCATCCAATATTTCTATTATTACTGTTCATGCATATTTATTTATTGTTTATGATAATGATGATGATGATGATGATAGGAATAGACATGTGGATGTATGTGTGTGGTTGGTGTGCTTGATGCCAGCGAGTATCAGGGGGAGGTGTCATAGGCGGGGCCTCAGCATTCTAGCTCTATCTCTAACTCAAGTCTTGTCCACTGACATCGTCGTATCGTCATTATCTTAGCAGAACTATTACATCGTAGGGTATGAGGGGAGGTGGTCTCGGACCGTGTAGTCTCTGACTCTGCCAAGGGGCCTTAGCCCTATCTCTATGGACGTATTGAGGGATGCTGGGGTGAGGCCTTGGATACACTGATTGGCATTAAGATTGGTTAGTTGCGAGCCTAGTTTGAGAGCTCTCGCCAGCAGAGGCTTACGTGTTGGTATGGGCAACGGATACAGCAATAAACGTGACATTTGTGTGTACATTGTCTATGATTGGGTGCATGTGAGTCGGCAATAAACGTTACCTTTGGCCCGCTTTACACACTCGTGTATAGAGGTGCGGCGTCAATAAACGTGATCTTTGGCCACCTATCATTTCTATAGCACATTGCAAACTTATTTAACAGACCAAAGATATGAATTGAATGCATGCATATGTTTGTTGCATTATTTTGTTTGCTCACTAAGCCATGATGTGTGCTCACCCTCTCGACGTCGAATATTTTTAGTTGATGATGCAGCTACCACAGTTGCAGATTATATAAATGATTCGGTGTATGCGTGTGTTGCTGCAATGGAGGCTGAAGACTTAGAGGATACGCATGACCCCTCATGCGAGTGCAACTCATGCGTGTTCTATTAGGATTTTATTTGGATTTATAAAAGATGTAATTGATATTTTATTTATTTATGTCTCAGTTGGTACAATAATAATTTGATACTTTAATTATGATTATTACATTTAGAATGCTCAGTTCATTTACTATAAGACTTTTGCTATTGTGTATTTATTCTGATTATGGTTGTGGATGTGCATGGTTTTATTTTTAATGGATACCGCCTATTAGAGATCCTGGTTGAACCGTTGGTTTATAGCGGTTCATCACACCGTTCTAAATGGTGCAGAATTGGGGTGTGACACTATCATTGATGCCTGGGTTTAGAATTTGGCTCGTCTCAATGAATTTGAGACTTACCGGTGATGATAGGATGGACGACACATGGCTGTTCTAAAATCCTATGGTCTTCAACAGAGGGGGAGTAAAGAGAGTAGAAGGGAGAATCTGATAACCATGGATCGAGTGTGTATTCCTCTTCTATGTTTCCATGTTCCCCTTCCTAAATGGTCGATTGATGGGGTAAGTAAGGATAATTTCAAAAAAAAATTTAGGCTTTGGCTAGGATAAATGCCAGCGGTTTTTGTTCCCTTTGCGGTTTGCCTCTGATACTTTTTTGTTGGAAATATTGTTTTGTTGTTTGTCTAGTTTTGATTTTGTCATTGATGCCTGGGAATAGAATTTGGCTCGTCTCAATGAATTTGAGACTTACCGGTGATGATAGGATGGACGACACATGGCTGTTCTAAAATCCTATGGTCTTCAACAAAGGGGGAGTAAAGAGAGTATAAGGGAGTTTCTGATAACCATGGATCGAGTGTGTATTCCTCTTCTATGTTTCCATGTTCCCCTTCCTAATTGGTCGATTGATGGGGTAAGTAAGGATAATTTCACTTTTTTTTTTAGGCTTTGGCTAGGATGAATGCCTGCGGTTTTTGTTCCCTATGCGGTTTGTCTCTGATACTTTTTTGTTGGAAATATTATTTTGTTGTTTGTCTAGTTTTGATTCTGTCGTTGATGCCTAGGAATAGAATTTGGCTCGTCTCAATGAATTTGAGACTTACCGGTGATGATAGGATGGACGACACATGGCTGTTCTAAAATCCTATGGTCTTCAACAAAGGGGGAGTAAAGAAAGTATAAGGGAGATTCTGATAACCATGGATCGAGTGTGTGTTCCTCTTTTATGTTTCCATGTTCCCCTTCCTAAATGGTTGATTGATGGGGTAAGTAAGGATAATTTGTTCCCCTTCCTAAATGGTTGATTGATGGGGTAAGTAAGGATAATTTGTTCCCCTTCCTAAATGGTTGATTGATGGGGTAAGTAAGGATAATTTTTTTTTTTTAGGCTTTGGCTATGATAAATGCCTGCGGTTTTTGTTCCCTCTGCGGTTTGTCTCTTATACTTTTTTGTTGAAAATATTGTTTTGTTGTTTGTCTAGTTTTGATTCTGTCGTTGATGCTTGGGAATAGAATTTGGCTCGTCTCAATGAATTTGAGACTTACCGGTGATGATAGGATGGGCAACACATGACTGTTCTAAAATCCTATGGTTTTCAACAGAGGGGGAGTAAAGAGAGTAGAAGGGAGATTCTGATAACCATCGATCGAGTGTTATTCCTCTTCTATGTTTCCATGTTCCCCTTCCTAAGTGGTCGATTGATGGGGTAAGTAAAGATAATTTCATTTTTTTTTTATGCTTTGGCTAAGATAAATGCCTGCAGTTTTTGTTCCCTATGCGGTAAGGGTGTCAAAACTGGGCCCGGCCCGGTAGCACGGACCGAGCCAGCCCGATATAACCCGAACCCAGCCCGGACCGAGCCTTAATGGACAGGTTTTGGTATGAGATTGTAAAATCCGACACCGTTTCAGCCCAAACCGAAACAAAATCGGACCGTTCCGTTAAGAAGCCCGAATTAGCCCAAACCAATAAAACCCAACCCGAACACCGGTAAGGTCCATTCGGGCCCAATTTCTTAATTTTAATGGTTTTAAATTTTAATAGATTGTGTTATACTTTCACTTCATGATCTAGAAGATTATGTGTATCTATAGTTGAAAAGATTATGTTAATTGTTATAGTTTATTGTTAATTTTATAGATAGAAATAATAAAATAGGCTATATAGTTTACATATAAAAGGGGCCCGATAAGCTCGATAAACCTGATCCGGATCGAACCAACCTAAAATCACCTCAATAAACCCAACCTGATATCAAACCGACACCGGACCAGCCCGTTAGTTATTGTGTCCAGCGCAGCCCACCCCAGCCCGAACTCTTAATGGACATGTTTTGGGCTGGGCTTATAAAACCTGACACCGATTCAACCCGGACCGAAACCGGCCCAGACCTGCCCGTTGACACCCTTACTCTGCGGTTTGTCTCTGATACTTTTTTGTTGGAAATATTGTTTTGTTGTTTGTCTAGTTTTGATTCTGTCGTTGATGCCTGGGAATATAATTTGGCTCGTCTCAATGAATTTGTGACTTACCGGTGATGATAGGATGGACGACACATTGTTGTTCTAAAATCCTATGGTCTTCAACAGAAGGGGAGTAAAAAGAGAGTAGAATGGAGATTCTGATAACCATGGATCGAGTGTGTATTCCTCTTCTATGTTTCCATGTTCCCCTTCCTAAGTGGTCGATTGATGGGTTCAGTAAGGATAATTTCATTTTTTTTTTAGGCTTTGGCTAGGATAAATGCCTGCGGTTTTTGTTTCCTCTACAGTTTGTCTCTGATACTTTTTTGTTGAAAATATTGTTTTGTTGTTTGTCTAGTTTTGATTCTGTCGTTGATGCCTGAGAATAAAATTTGGCTCGTCTCAATGAATTTGAGACTTACCGGTGATGATAGGATGGACGACACATGACTGTTTTAAAATCCTATGGTCTTCAACAGAGGGGGAGTAAAGAGAGTAGAATGGAGATTCTGATAACCATGGATCAAGTGTGTATTCCTCTTCTATGTTTCCATGTTCCCCTTCTTAAGTGGTTGATTGATGGGGTAAGTAAGGATAATTTCATTTTTTTAAGGCTTTGGCTAGGATAAATGCCTGCGATTTTTGTTTCCTATGTGGTTTGTCTCTGATACTTTTTTGTTGGGAATATTATTTTGTTGTTTGTCTAGTTTTGATTCTGTCGTTGTTGCCTAGGAATAGAATTTGGCTCGTCTCAATGAATTTGAAACTTACCGGTGATGATAGGATGGACGACACATGACTGTTCTAAAATCCTATGGTCTGCCGACCTGCCGCCTGCCAAGAGCCGGATTTCAGCTGGCCTACCTCCTCATGTATTGGCAGGCAGGCAGACTGATCCCCAAACCCTTGGATCAGTCGCAGGAGCCTCTTCCAGGAGACGATTTGGATCCTACTTTAAGTAAGTCCTTCACATGTTCATAAGTGAGAGAGAGAGAGAGAGAGAGAGAGAGAGAGAGAGAGAGAGAGAGAGAGAACCATTACGCGGTTTCCGTAGCTAAGAAGGTTGGTGGAACCTTCCTTATCTCTCTCTTCCCTTCATTAGCTACAGTCAATTTATGCTACCGTACTCTAGAGAGAAACGTGCAGGAACTTTTAGGAAGGCTTTACTCATTTAAGGAAGGACGGATGAGTGCCTTGGGAGTGAACTGGACTCGTGTCTGTGGAATCAAACCCAATCTGGAGGAAGGACCACATAATCAATAAAATATATGGTAAAGTGTAATGGGACATGCACTAACTCATGCCTTCAATGCACTACCATGAACTTTCAAAGCAAAATAAAAAACAAATACAAAAACAAAAAAATACGGTACTATGGCTATGTTTAGAAGCTCTCATCATTTTTGAAAGCTTTCCATCTAATACCAGAGAGGTACCATCATCATCAAACACTGTACAAGTCACATTCAGATAATTTTAAGGCTCTAGCAACATCTTTTTGTTGTCATTTTCAAGGTTTACAGACTCCTCGCCATAGACTATCTGCTCAATTTAAAACAGTGAATGTTAGGAGTGAGGGCCAGCTGCCATCACTGAGCAGACCAACACTAGTTCATGAATTAGCAAAGAAAGGTATACATACCATGTGCTACTAATTAGCATAATGTAGAACCAATATAGCTTTGTACAGACAAGATGCTTCTCAACCACCTCTACCCAATATCTAGGTTCATATCTTTTAGGATTTTTAGCAGTCAATGGACTAATCTCACTAATTTTTTGAATCGACCCATCTCTTGTTTCATCTCTTACTGTATACTTTGACTGCTCTGCTTATTTTTTTTTCTTATGCGTGCTTTTTATTCTTTATTGTTAATGAAAGCTGTTGGCTTTTGACTGAAACCCCTTCCTGACATGAATTTTCGACATAATAAAACTATTTTCTCTAATTCTACTATTTTATTTTTAGTTATGTATATTTAGATCCATCTTAATGGAGTTAATGACCTTTTTCCTGGGTTGAAATTGCCATGTTAATGTATCCCAATTAATTGAACTTGAAGGAGTTATTGTCCCCTGTTTTGGCATCTTTCCTAAGCCTTGTGATCTATACTGATGCTTCCATTCTTAAATCCAACCGAACCATACCAGGATTGATCAAAATTTAGACCTTAACCCAACCCTATTAGGGTTCGGACTGGGTTCAATCCTGCCAAAGTGTAAGACCCCCATTTTGGTCTATTTCTTATCAAGGGCAATTTTGTCATTTTTGGTCATATTAGAATTTATTGTATTTTTAGGTTATTAGGAAAAATATTAAAAAAAATAAAAATAATTAAAAAGAAGAAAAAAATTATAAAATTACAAAAAAAATTGAGTGAGTTTGGATTTAGGATAGTCTAACTAGGAATTTGGAATTTATTAAGATTATGTTGGGGTTTTGTATTTTTATGGGCTTACTTTATTAATGGGTTTAATTAAAGAATGAGTTTAGGCTGGGTTTAGTTTAGGTGAGTGTTTAGGATATAGAATAATGGATGTGGGCTGAGTTTAGTTTAGGTTGGTGTTTAGGACATAGAATAATGGGTTTGGGCTGGGTTTAAACTAGGTGTTAATAAGATATAGACTAATGGGCTTGGGTTTGGGCATAGGATTTTAATTGTGTAGGAATTTAAATTTTTTTTTTTCTATTCTCATTTTATCACATGTGTTGGATTGAAAGGAAATCAAAGAGAAGAATCTCGACCCTTGGATTAAGGATTAGAAAAAAAACACCCTAAGACAATAAAAAGGAGAGAGACTGTCGTGGAGAGTGGGAAAGGAAGGAGGAACGCGGGAGCAAAGGGGAGAAAAAGGAGAAGGAAGAGAGAGGAAGATCAGGCCGTGACTATGGTGGCTGGCTGAAGGTAGAAGAGAGAGGTTTTTATTTGAAGAAGATGGAGAGCAGCTGCGGCAAGGAGATGGAGATGAAATCGCCTGAAATAGGTTGAGTTGAGAGAAAGAGGGGGGTTACGGCTGTTGCCTGGGGAGAGAGGACGAGTGCGTTGCTGGAGAAGAAAACAAAATGTGAGAGAAGAAGAGGTAATTGGCGGCAGCAAAGGCTGGAGGCCAGGTTGCTGTTTTCGGTTTGAGGAAAAGAGGGAAAGGCGGCAGCAGAAGAGAAAAGAAAGGAGAAGAAGTAGGAGAAGAAGAAAGGGGAGGAGAGCCAGCACGGAGGTCGTTGTGTGGTTGAAGGAAAGCTGTTCCAAGTTCTAACACCTGCGCGCTGTGCCTTGTTTTCCCAACCCAACTCTCTCAATTAACCTACCTGAAAGGCACACTAGCTCAGTGAGAGCAGAGAGAAGGTTTACGGCTGCTGTTCAGGATGTGAGAAGAACCGGAAGGAGTTTCTTCTAATTTCGTCTCATCTTCGAAGATTCTCAGTCCAGCTGGAAGATATATATTTTCTGCATCATTGTCTTGGTTTCTATTCTCAGATTCACATGTTATCTTCGATCCAGGTATGCAACCCTGCTATCTATTTAGTAGCTGATCATCTTTACTGTATATTCTCTTGCTGTTCATCTTCTCAGCAGCTTAGGATGTGAATTTATTATATTCTTCACTGGTTGCTTCCCAGCCAAGGCATGTTCGGTTAGAGATGATTTAGATTGTGTTCATTTAGGGTTGTGGTGATTTATTTCTATACTGAGCTGGTTTACTTGGTCTACTTTCATTGTACTCCAAACTTGATTTAGTTTCTGTTCTAATTTTTTTTCTTTTCTTTCTCTTTTTTCTACTTTGTTTCCATTTTTGTTTTGTTTTCCTTCTACAGCAAATTCGGGAAGGATTAGGTAAGCATTTCATCTTGAATTTTTATTCTTGCTTTAGTTATATTTGTGTCATCTTCTTTGGTCCTATTTGGTTACAAATAAATTGTGATGAAATAACATGTTGTTGTGAAGAGAAGTCAATTTTGATCTATTTTTTCAATCTATTTTTTTTTTCCATTATCTAAACCGAGTTCCATCATCTTTTCGGTTCTAGTTTTCTCCATCTTTAGAACTTGGTTTTTTCCCTTCAATAAAAAATGTTTTCCCATTCCTAAATTTTGGTTTGTGCATAATGCTCATGCTCCTTAGTTCTCTTTGTTCTTGCCTTCCTGCTTTGTTGTTCATGCTTCAAGTCTCATTTCAGTCTTTCTTGATTTTTTTCCCTTACTGTCCAGTGCTTCAAGTAGACTTTAAAGTCCATATTAGTTTGCTGTTGAAAGATAGCGCGTTTAAATGTTTAAATTTTCATGCCTTATCATGCCTCTTCTATGCTTAAGAGGGTTCAATTCTTGTTTAGATCAGTCCCAATACCTAATTTTATCCAGTATTTGAACCAAATCAGTCGATGTTTGGACTAATCCATACTTGAACCTGCCTTGAGATAATGCTTGAATTTGTCAAATTTTGTTGTTTAATCTGATCTCATTTTTTGAATGTTATAAATCTGGTTTGGGTGAGGGCTGGTTTAGATCGATATGGTCCTCAATGGCAAATCCGGTCTGGCTGAAGCTGGTCCTGTTAATGTTAAATCTGATTTGGTCGGTCTATGTTCCTTGATGCCGAATCCGGCTTGAGTTGTTATGTTGCCTTTAAATGTCAAATCTGGTTTGGGGTGGTCATGTTTCCCTTGATATTGGTCTCGTTAATGTCAAATCTGGTTTGGTTTGATATTTCTATTAAATCAGATTTCATGTTTAAGATAGAACCATTCCACTTGCTTAGCTTGTTCCATACTTGGGTTGGATTACTTGATGTATATCTGGATTCATGCTTAGTGTAACGTGCTTATTGCTTGCCATATTGCATACTTGATCTGGTTTTAAATGCTCAAATGGATTTTGATGTGCGAGTCCCCTTCCCTAGCGTTGTGAAACTTTAGGATGACTCCAGTGAGTCCATTCTCATTGATTTTCTCAAATCCCACGTTGAATGGGGTGGGCCTTGCCTAGGCCATGAGCCCTCTCAACCATTAGGGTTCGTCACATAATTGTTTTCCCCCTCTCTCAAAAGAAAATATCAAAAAAAGAGAGAAAAAGAAAAAATACAAAAAAAAGGTGTCATGTTTGCATATTTTCAGGCGACGGTTGGGATCATGTTGATCTCAATCTAGCCATTACCTAGTTCTGTCTTTGGCCTTAGGCCAATCATCTCCCATGTTTGGGAATCGGTGTGCGGACCAATTACTTTCAGAATGTTAGTTTGCCTTACTGAGTGCAAGAAGTCGAGGTCCGAGTACCTCTTGAGTGATGCCTTGCCGAGTGCGAGAAGTCGAGGTCCGAGTACCTCTTGAGTGATGCCTTACCGAGTGCGAGGAGCTGAGGTCCGAGTACCTCTTGAGTGATGCTTGCCGAGTGCGAGAAGTCGAGGTCCGAGTACCTATTGAGTGATGCCTTGCTGAGTGCAAGGAGTTGAGGTCCGAGCACCTCTTGAGTAATTCCATGTGGGGTCCAACAACCCGTTAACTGTTGGGAATTACGTTTGACCTGATTCTCTAAGGAGATACGTAGGTAGCGGGAAATGGAGAACTCTGAGTAGTTCACCCTTCGTGCACGGTCAAACGTGCTTCCTTTGTCAAGGGAGCACCTCACACACAACCACACCTGATTCCCGCCGCACAGGGATACGTAGGCGGCTTGATCTCGAGCTCGGTCATCCATTATCTGTTGTATTTTCTATGTTATTCATTCTTTTAATTCATTATTTGTTTATTCATGATTATTTCATTTTTTTATCCATTCATTTGTTCATTAATCCATTTATTGTCTGTTGACTTGTATTTTATTTTTCAAGTCTATGTGGCGGCACCCTAAGTTAGAACAACTTAGAAACTTGGTATAGGGTTTCCCATTTGCCTAGTTAGGCTAAATTGAACGACCTGAACATACATAAGTTTTAAGAATGTAGGAAAGAATAGGACAGAAGGAGACCGGTCCATTGACCGGGCGAGTTGAATGCCTAACACCTTCCCAACTCGTAACTTGACATTTATCCTTCTCTGGTAAGACTAGAAGCCAATCCATTGAGCATGAGTCATAGTGTCTCTCCAAGTGAGAGACCATTTATAGGTCCTAGACCTTATCTAGGTGGCGACTCCATATTTTCACCGTGTATTGGCATGGATGGATAAAAGTAATCAAGGCGAGAGCCTATTTTGATTTCGTGAAGGATCATTGAAAATCCATTGTCCTCACAGTGGCGACTCCACTGGGGAATCATGTCAGACTCCGAATTCTGTCCTTTCCTTTCCTTTCCTCTTTTATATGTTTAGGTCGATGTATTTTGTGGGTTTTCCTGATGTAAAGTATTGTATTTTTATCTCTTGTAAACACATGTATTTTAGCTTAAATGTTTGCATTTCGTGTTTCATATAAATACTCGTAGCATGTTGTAAATACATGTATCTTGTTTAAATGTAAATTCTTGCGTCTTAACTCATTGAAAATACCTGTGGTTTAATTTGTTGTAGACTCTTGTATATAACATGTTGTAAATAACTGTTTTAGTTTGTTGTAAATACTTGGATGTTAGGTGGTTGTAAATACTTGTTTGTTAATTTCTATTTTTGCATCTTGCATTGCATTTGTGAGGATGAGATCAACCAAACCTCGTGGTTAGTTGGAACGGACCCATTATGAATATTTTGGGCAGCCCTCCGACGAAGCCACAACCTTGATCTAGTACCTTCGGGTATATAAAAGGATGCCCGTACATGCGACTCATTTCGTTTATACGGGTGATAGGTATATTTTGCATCCCGTCAAGGTAGCCTGCCGGTCCTATAACCACTTATCATGCATTATTTGACATAGAACCTACACTTAGGTCTCTACACTGACATCATCTTGGGGTACAAGAAAGAATAATGCTATAGACTTACGTCGTCTATCACACCCAATTTGTGATAACCGAAACATGATTCGTTCTCCTTGTTGATACACTTTCATAGATGGCAGAACACGTGGGTATGCGAAACTATGCTGATCATTCGGTGTATTTTCGTCACCCGTATATCGTACCTTCTATGTTTGGAGTATCGACTTCGAGAGCAAACCAAGTAATTTATCATGAACTGATTATGTGATAGAAGAACTGTCTATAGTTTTGTCCCTTCTTGGTGACCTTATGCTTGCTGATCGCTTGTATTTATCTTTCAAATCAGCATATTTTGTTCGAATTTTCTAGGTCGAACCAGTTTTTGTGTCTTTGGATTCTGGGACAAAAGTGTAACTTGGTAAAGGTGCATGCTGTCCATTATCCAAAGGTACAATGCCGTTTAATTCAGAAAATCCGACCAAAATATATTTGATTTGACTCATACTACAAGTGTACTAACCTTTGTTTGGTCGAGTCTCCTATGAATGGGCCTGTTTGTCTCTTCCAAATCCCAATCTAATTTCTCATTCTTCTGACTTATGGATTTTCCGATTACAGTCAAGTCATCTAAGTCACCATATCTTCAAGAGCCGGACCGCCTTGGGTTAGAAGCCCCTGTTCTAAGAGGCTTTTTAGGGTTGTCTATCCCCCATCAGTTCCTACACCTTCCCGAATAGCTGCAAGTTCTAAGACCATGAATCCAGATAACAGTCAGAATTCATTAGAGGCCATGGATGCTCGAATAGCCAGAATGGAAGATATGATGATCAATTTGACTAATTTCATACAGACTCGTCTGCCACCGCCTTTGCCAACTGAACAGCCAGATCAGGGCAGCAGGATGCAGACTCCTCCCCCCAATCCTCCACATGTTCCTCCACCAGCTCATGGTGCGTATAATGGGGGAGGAGAAATCCCACAGCGTCCACCTCCAGCAGTAGTACAGACCACAGAGACTCAGGAACTAAGGAGCAAGATAGAGCTCCTGGAGCAATCTTTGAAAGGTATGAAGGGATTTGAGAATCAGATGGTAGACACAGAAGACCTCCTTTTCCTCCCAAAATCTCGACTTTTGGACAAGTTTAAGTGGCAAGATGAGAAGTTTGACGGGACTAGGGATCCCCGAACCCACCTGAGGTTATTTACTGGATTGTTAAAAGGGGGCAAGAACTTTACTGATGAGCAATTAGGTCAAGCCTTCCAACATTCCCTAACGGGAAGTGCCCTTCGCTGGCTAATGAACCTAAGGCCTAGTCAAATCCGGTCATGGACAGATATTCATAATGCTTTCATCGAGCAATATTCATACAATACCGAGACTGAGACCACTCGAAGACAATTGGAAACTTTGGTTCAGATGCCAGGTGAGAGCTTTACTGCCTATCTTACAAGATTTAGAGCATTGACTGCACAAATGTGGGACCGTCCCCCAGAGAGAGAACATGTGGCCATGATGATGAAGGGGCTCCACAAGACGTACAAGAATTATATTTTTGGTTAGGGCATCCTTACCTTTGAGGTTCTCATTGCTGCAGCACAACAGGTGGAAGACATTATTGCTCATGGGGAAGAGCTCCCTAACAAGAAAGAGAAGAGTACATTCGAAGCTGGCGGTAGTAGCAGCAGGAAGCCCTATTCTCCAAGACCGTTCAATCCCAATCCTACCCCTGTTTCCAAGGGTGTTGTTGCAGTAGCTACCCAAGCCCCAATTATGATCACAAAACAAGAAAATTTTGCCCCACCATACCCTTAGAAACAACCAAGACAATTCACTGACCTTGGTATGTCGAGGACGGTGACTTTTGAGAATTTGTGCAAAGTGGGATTGTTGGCACCTCTCGAAGCAAAACCCTTGCCGGAAAACAAGCCGAGATGGTTTAATCCAGCATTCTTCTATAAATACCACTATCAGGCTGGACATGATGTTGAAAACTGCCCTCGTCTGAGGCATGCTATCCAAGACCTACTCGATACTGGGAAATTTGAAGTCTGGGCAAAGCGCCCCTCTGTGACAACCAACCCATTGCCTTACCATATAGTCGGGGCCATTGAAATTGATGGAAGTCACTTTAATCCAACAAACCTCATTAACCCACTGAATGGTCAAGATCATCTGCCCAAAGGACGACCACAAAGCTTTGATCAGGAGAGTGACTGTTATGTCAACATGATCAGATCAGATGAAGAGTATGAGGATGAATATGAAATTTTCATGTCACAACGAACAGAGGACGGAGTGGCAGTTGCAGAAGAAGAGGAATATGAGATCTTCGTTCCCGGTCTTTCAGAAGATGAGATAGCTGTGACAAAGGAGGAAGAATGTGAAGATGAGTACGAAGCTTTGATCCCTCAATATTCAGGAAGTGAAGTGGCAGTTGCAGAAGAAGAGGAATATGAGATTTTCGTCCCTAGGTATTCAGATGAAGCAATAGCAGGTGCAGGGATAGATGATCATGAAAGCTATGCCCCACAATCCTCCGAGGGAGAATGTAATGAGAGTAGAAAAAACAAAGCCCATAATCATTTACATGTCTGACGAGGAACAAGATATTGCACAAGTAGGTGTGAATGAAGAAGAATTTGAAATCTACATCCCTGGGAGGGAGGAGTCAGTGGCAGAAACTAGATATGGCAAGTCATATGCACCAACAACATTAAGGGCAGAAAATTTGGCACAGCAAGCATGGCAGAAAGAACAAGGACAAGGTGGCAAGCAACCAGAGCTTGAGAATGTAGTCCTGAAACAGTTGCAAAAGACCCATGCCAATATTTCCATTTGGGGTCTACTGATGGCATCGCCAGTTCACAGGGAAGCCGTTTTGAAATCACTGGCTTGCATCCAAGTCCCAATCACTACTGATCCTGACCATCTGGTCTCTTTGATTACCGGGTCTCAGGCAGTGAACTCGCTAACATTTGGGGATCTGGACCTACCACCAGAGGGCAAAAGTCACAACAAAGCCTTGTACATCACAGTTGCTTGTCGGGACAACACAATCCCTTTGGTCTTGATTGACAATGGATCCGCACTGAACATCTTTCCCCTTCAGACTTTTAAGCACTTGGGTTTCTCGGAGTCGGATTTGACACCTCCAAAGCATGGTGTAAAAGCTTGTGATAACACCAGGCGAGATGTCCTAAGTGTTCTTACTATCGGCGTCACTATTGGGCCAGCTGTCTTTGAGATTGAGTTCCAAGTAGTTGATATCCCTGCCTCATTCAATATGCTGTTGGGAAGGCCATGGATACATGCAGCTAGAGTACTTGTCTCCTCTCTACATCAAAAGATCAAATTTTTGCACAAGGGTGTAACAGTTACAGTGGCAGCTGACCCAGGGGCTATCAACATGTTGGCTCCCACTGAGTCAGAAATTGGAAACGGCAGCGGTCCAACCCTTGATGCTCGATTGAGTGGCTTTCAAATCAGTACCATCAATGCTACCATGGATCAAGAATCATCAGTAATGCTTTCGTTCTTCCTCGAGCAATTCCTTAAGATGTCTTACTTTCCTGGAATGGGTTTGGGCAGGAACCAACAAGGGGTTGTCAATGTGTTATCTGCTGCTATCAATGAGCATAGGTTTGGTGTGGGATATATTCCAAATGAAGAGGAACTGAAGCTCATCGAACAGAAAAAGCGAAAGGCAGAGAGCGATTTCATCTGGGCAGAAAGAAAGAAATACAAGAATAGTGATCGGTTCTATAAGGCAGCAAGGTCACCCAACAGAAAGGGCAGTCAAGAAGTGAAGAGAGTGCAGTTTCCAGAAATGATAACATATGGGCAGAACAATCAACAGCTGGATTCAGTTATGGCTTGTGATTATTTGCAGTGGGGTAGCCTTGATCTAGAACCAGTTTCATACTTTCGGACCCTCAATGGATATTTTGTTAAGGAAGGAGAAGACTTCCCCTTTTGTGGATTTCCAGGGCCATGGTTTGATGAGATTACTCAAAAGCGCCTCCCAGGGTTTGAAATTTTCTTTGACTGTACACTTGACTGGGCAGAAATTGAGAGTGCTTGGAAGAAAGGTCAGATGAAAGAGCCAGTGCCTGAAGAAGAAATTGCAAACCTCAGCAGCCTTTTCCAAGACAGCGTGATGACCCTCATCAACGGCAACCTGAATGGAGTTCCGACCCCACAGCAATTCATTACCCCTACTATTGGAGTCCTCCCTAACTGGAGTTATCCAGATAAGTTTATGTGTCCCAACCTGCTGCGCCAGGAAGTTGATGGGTTGGCCATGTCTGGGCCTGAGTCTGTTAGGTCTGTAGCAAGTACAGAGTCTGTCATTGATGTTGAGTCTGTTGTCCCAGATAAGACCTCATCTGCTGTACTTCTTTTGGATGATATTAATGAAATGACTTCCGAGTATATTGCTTCTTCCACTTCCCTTTCCCTTACTAATTCTGATTCTGATAATGATCTTTGTGATGAACCCTCACCTGAATTTTTTGCAATCTCTTAAAGCTTTAAAGGAACAAAAGGCCCAACCTGTCTGTGAAGACTTTAAGATGATCAATTTAGGGACAACTGAACAGCCTCGTGAAATAAAAGTTGGCATAACTCTAAATGACCACGAGACTGCCAAGTTGTCTGATCTATTGAAAGAATTCCATGAAGTTTTCGTTTGGTCATACGACGACATGCCGGGTATTGACCCTGAAGTGGTACAACATAGAATTCCACTTTCCCCTGGTGTGAAGCCTACCAAACAGAAGTTGAGATGCCTCAGGCCCGAATGGACATTGAAAGTTAAAGAAGATATAGAGAAGCAGTTGAGTGTAGGGTTTCTTGAGGTTTGCAATTACCCTGAATGGTTAGCCAATGTGGTCATTGTGCCGAAAAAGGATGGTAGGCTTCGTGTATGTGTGGATTACAGAGGTCTGAGTAAGGCTAGTCCTAAGGACGATTTTCCTTTGCCCAAGATTGATATATTGGTGGACAATACTACCAGACACGCCCTTCTATCTTTTATGGATGGCTTCTCAGGGTATGACCAAATTAAAATGGCGCTTAAGGATAAAGAGAAAACTTCTTTCATAATACGGTGATGCCTTTCGGTTTGAAGAATGCCGGTGCCACTTACCAAAGGATGGCCACCACGGTTCTCCATGACCTGATTCATAAAGAGGTTGAAGTTTATGTTGATGATATGATAGTGAAATCAATCAGTAGAGAGAATCATTTCCAAGCCTTGAGGGTATTTTTTGAAAGAATCAAGCAATACAATCTGAGGTTGAACCCACAAAAGTGGGCATTTGGAGTTACTGCTGGAAAAATGCTAGGGTTCATGGTCTGCCAAAGGGGGATAGAGATCGACCCATCTAAAATTAAGGCCATCACAGAAATGCCTCCACCCCAAACTGAGAAGGGGATTAGAGGATTTCTAGGAAGAATCCAATACATCAGTCGATTCATTGCGCATTTGACGGCCACCTGCGAACCAATATTCAAGTTGTTGAGGAAAGATCAGCCCAAAACTTGGAATCCACAATGCCAGTTAGCCTTTGACAGAATCAAGGCATGCTTGGCGAATCCACCAATTTTGGTGCCTCCAGAACCAGGGAGACCACTGTTACTTTATTTATCGGTTCTGGAAAACTCTATGGGATCAATGATTGCACAACACGATTCAGATGGTCGGACAGAGCGGGCGATATATTATTTGAGTAAAAAGTTCACAGGTTATGAAGCAACCATACATCTTTGGAGAAAACTTGTGCTGCTTTAATTTGGGTTACAAAGAGGTTGAGGAATCATATGCTCTCTTATCAGATCATCCTAATTTCACGGATGGATCCCATAAAGTACTTATTTGAGAAGCCAGCATTGACGGGAAGGCTAGCAAGATGGTTACTACTTTTGTCTGAATTTGAGATCATCTATGCCACCCAGAAGGCTATCAAAGGAAGTGTCATCGCCGAGCATTTGTCTGCCCATCCGGTGGATGATTTGAAAAATCTGGAAGATGTATTCCCGGACAAAGAGGTGGCGGTTGTCCAAGCCCAAGAAGGAGGGGTGGACCCCTGGGGTGATGTTCTTTGATGGCGCTGCAAACCATAGAGGATGTGGAGCTGGTGTCCTATTCATCAGTCCTAACGGGATGTTCGTGCCCATTTCATTCCGGTTAGACTTTGAATGCACCAATAATATGGCGGAATATGAAGCTTGCATCATGGGATTAAGGGCAGCTTTGGCCATTGGAATTCAGAAGATGAAGGTGTATGGAGATTCTTCAGTGGTGATCTATCAGATTAGCGAGGAATGGAAGACAATGGATGAGAAATTGAAACCATACCGGCAGTATGCTGTGAGCTTGGCACAACAATTCTCAGAAATTAGCTTTGAGTTTTCTCCAAGGGATTATAATAGATACGCCGATGCACTGGCAACTTTGGCTGCAATGATCAACTTTGAGGGTAATGAGAGAATGCAACCTTTGGTGATAGAACGAAGAACGCAACAAGCGTACTTGGAGGAGGTGAATGCCTTAACGATAGATGGGAGACCCTGGTTTGCGCCAATAGTGGATTTTATCAGAGAAAGGAAGTATCCTCCAGAAGCTTCTTCAAGGGAGAAAAAATTCCTTAGGCAGTATGCCACTCAGTTTATTTTGCATGAAAACATTTTGTACAAGATGTCGTATGATGGTGTGCAGCTAGTCTGTGTGGACGAAGAGCAAGCGCAGAATATCATAAAATAGATCCATCAAGGGATTTGTGGACCCCACATGAATGTTCGGATGCTTGCCAAAGAAATCCTTCGCCTAGGATTCTATTGGAACACAATGGACGCAGACTGCGTGGAATTCGTAAAGAAATGCCATAAGTGCCAGATTTACGCCAATTTGATACATGTCCCTCCGTCTGAGTTGCACACACTCAGTTGTCCTTGGCCTTTCTCCACTTGGGGCATTGATGTAGTAGGCAAGATCTCCCCGAAAGCCTCGAATGGGCACGAGTTTATTTTAGTGGCTATAGACTACTTCACCAAATGGGTTGAAGCTCAATCTTACGCCAAGCTCACGGCAGCCAAGGTTGCCAAATTTCTGCAAGAACACATCATATGCTGACATGGGACGCCTCATGCATTGATTTCTGATCAGGGGCAACATTTCCGGGGTAAAGTGCAAGAGTTGTGCGATAGGCTTCACATTGCGAGGCATAGGTCTTCTCCCTATCGTCCACAAACAAATGGGGCCATTGAGGCAGCAAACAAAAATATGAAGACCATCCTTCAGAAAATGGCAGAAACCACTGCTGATTGGGCTGACAAGTTGCCTTTTGCTTTGTGGGCTTATCGGACCTCAATTAGAACATCAACTGGGGCAACGCCTTATTCATTGGTGTATGGCATGGAGGTTGTGCTTCCAGTTGAGATAGAGGTACCATCCTTAAGGGTCTTAATGGAATGTCAAGTCCCAGAAACTGAGTGGCTTCGGACTAGATATGAAGAGTTGAACCTAATAGATGAAAGACGAATCAAAGCTGTAGATAATATGAAGAAATATCAACAGAGAATTGCTACAACTTTTAATAAGAAAGTTTGTCTTCGCCATTTGGCAATCGAAGATTTGGTGCTTAAAGAGCAGAGAGCTCCAGTACATGACCCCAGGGGCAAGTTCCATCCTAATTGGAGTGGACCTTTTGTAGTGAAGGAGATCTTGCCAGGGAAGGTTGTTCGTCTCACAGATACAGATGGAAATGAGTTACAATATCTGACCAATCTTGACCAGGTGAAAAAGTACTTTGTATAACCTCCACATTAAAAAAAAGAAAAAAAAAACAGAAAAAAAATGTTGGTTGGTTTGATGATAGATCATCTTGGAGCCTTACAGCATGGTTGGCCTTAACATTCATTTAGGCTTACCCCTCTCACTAAAGGTTGGTTTCATCACTTGATCATTTGTCGGAAGAGGACTTCTTTTTTGGCATAGACTCTTTCTCCCGTCTATCAATCTGACGGTTTTCCAAGAGTCTCCATCATAAAGCCCTTCATTTCACGTCGTTTATTGGTTTTTGTGATATTGCTTCTTGTGAACATGTCACTCTTTTATATGAGTATTGGGTTTATAATCTGGCTGAAATCTCTATCTGTCACTCATCACTTCGGTGACGTCCAAAGATTTCAATAGCCCTTATTTTAAGCCATAAATGGTGATTCCTCAGTGAATCCACCATTCTACATGATAAGCCCCTATTCTCCCCAATGGCAGACCCATATGGGCAGTTTCTTATCAGTCCACTTGGACCTCCAGCATCATGCTTGTTTATGAATCTAGTTGGTAGGGGTGAAAATTTTGCCTTGACGGCCCGTGCCCGCCCAAAACTGCCCTGAACCCGGTCAGGGTTTAGCCCGGCCCATACCCTGATAGGGTCCAATCAGGGTACAGGGTAATTTTTACCCTGTCAGGGTAAGGGCGGGTTAAGGTTGAGGCCTCGGGTAGAGCTCGGCCCGACCCTACCCAACCCTGACTTTTTTATTAACAATTTAACATTATCTTTTATGCTACTATTTTGAATTCTCATAGAATGTTTTTACTTTTTATATTACTCTATATTTTTATTATGTTGTGCTCTATTTTATTTTGATCCTCTCTATTAAGTTATCATTAATCTTGTTACTGTATTCTTCTTTTTGATAATCATTCATGTCTTATACTTGTAAATATTTGGCATTTATATGTTAAAATGTTGAGTTCAGGGTAAACCCGACCTGCCGCGGCCCGATCAGGGTAAATCAGGGTAGGGTAGGGTTTGGTAATACCCTGCCAGGGTAGGGTAAGGGTTGAGGTTATGTAATACCCTGACAAGGTAGGGTAGGGTTTGCAGATACCCGGCCCAACCTGACCCTGTTTCACCCCTATTAGTTGGTTTAGGCCCAGACAGAGTCGTGTCCGTTTCGACATACCATGTGCAGCTTGTGGAGGTATATTCCCTAACCTTAATGGAGGTTGTGTTTCTTCAAGTTTGCTTTTGGTTTGGTCGAACGCTGATCATTTGTTAACTTGTGCAGAAATGGATAAGCAATTGCAAGAGTGGGCTCGTGATATGTCCCAGAATGACAAAGGAGCTCTGGCCAATCTTGATTTAGAGGCCCTTTACCAACTTCGACATGTTAAAATCTGTCATGATCTTTTGGGGGCAGTTTCCCGGTTTTGGGATCCTACAATGCACGTGTTCAGATTTGGGAACATAGAGATATGCCCTACATGCGAAGAGTTCCGTGGATGTCTTATCTTTCCTGCGCGAGAAGGGATCTTTTGCCCTCCATTGCAAGAGACTTCCGACCATGAGATCCGGGAATATTTTGGTTGGACCAAGAAGGAGGCTCTACCAATCATCAAGCTTGGCAAAATCGCTATCTCAGCCATGGTCACCAAGTATGCCCACCAACATACTTTCTCACGTTTGGGTCGTGAGTATCGAAGGAAGGCTTTTTGTTTCCGTATGATCGCAAGGTACTTGTTGAACACACATGAACGCCTTTACTCTCCAATCATCATTGATGTCATTAAACATCTCCAGAAAGGTTTTGATATCATACCGACAATCCTGGCCGAGACATTGAAGGGTTTAGATAGATGGGCCAAGAAGGGTGGTCGTCTTCATACGGATACTCTCAACGGCTCCCCTTATCTGTTACACGTCTGGTTGACTGAGAAGCTAAGTATGTTTGTGCCTTTAGAGGTTTCGGTACTTCGGCCCGTCCATTATATGAAAAGAGCCAAGAATTCAGATTTTTACAAGGAACATAACTGGCCTGAGCGATTGAGAGCCTTGAAGGTCGACGATATCACATAGAGGAGCAAGTGGATGTCAACCCCATGTCCAGTGTTGAGAACTCGAGGAAATTCATGTGTACAAATTATGGGTCTGACTCACTCATCCTTTTATGTACCATCCTTGTTGTATCGTCAGTTGAACAGGTTGCCAAGTGTGGTCGGTGATATTACAGATGTCTCCCCTCCTAAGGAATTGACCAAAGATTTTGTTTGGAGCATTGCAGATGCGTGGCATTATCGGGATCGTCCAGCCCCAACCCTAATGACTACAGCAGCATCTACTGAAGAGATTGGCAGCAGCTCGGGTCCTTAGTCAGATCTATCATGGACCCATCCATATTTGGCTATTCTATCACGGGTTTTGGGAACCTAAAATGTTTGGAAAAAATGTGATTGTTTTATCATTATCTTCTGCGGAGGGTTCAGTTTATTTTCTAGAGGATAATTTTAACTGGGTTCTTGACTTATTAACAATGATTTTAAAGTTCATCAATATCAGATTTTTAAGTCTTGAAGTGCCTTGAATCTTTGTGATTGTGTTGTCATGAGCACATGCCCTAACTTGAGTTAATAATTTGAATTTTGTGGTCTACGGACATCACTTCCTTGGGGCACCTTGGTAGGTGATTCCATTTCATTTACCGTCGGGACACTTAGTCAAGTGCTCCGATTGTGTTTGTCAGATACCTTGAGGGGTGATTCTGATTTTTATTTTCCGTCGGGACACTTAGTCAAGTGCTCCGATTGTGTTTGTCAGATACCTTGAGGGGTGATTCTGATTTTTATTTGCCGTCGGGACACTTAGTCAAGTGCTCCGATTGTGTTTGTCAGATACCTTGAGGGGTGATTCTGATTTTTATTTGCCGTCGGGACACTTAGTCAAGTGCTCCGATTGTGTTTGTCAGATACCCTGAGGGGTGATTCTGATCTTTATTTGCCGTCGGAACACTTAGTCAAGTGCTCTGTTTGTGTTTGTCAGATACCCTGAGAGGTGATTCTGATCTTTATTTGCCGTCGGGACACTTAGTCAAGTGCTCCGTTTGTGTTTGTCAGATACCTTGAGGGGTGATTCTGATTTTTGTTTCCCATCGAACTACTTAGTCAAGTGATCCGATTGTGTTCATCAAATGCCGTGGCGGGTGTTTTGATTAGTTGTTGTTAGACACCTTGGCGGGTGATCTGGTCAAAATGTTCTGTTTCTCATCGGAATTCTTAGTCAAACACTCCATTTTTGCTCTTTTCTTCGTCGAAACGTTTAGTCAAGTGCTCCGATTAGATTCGTTTTTCCTCGTCAGCGCCTAGTCAGGTATACTGATTCCTTGACGGAACATCTAGTCAGAATGTTCTGTTTCTCGTTGGAATGCTTAGTCAAGTCCTACGATTAAATTCTTTTTTCCTCATCAGCGCCTAGTCAGGTACGCTGATTCCTCTGACGAAACATCTAGTCAGAATGTTCTGTTTCCCCCTTTTTTCGTTTTGTGCAATTTTCATGGACCAAAATGCGGTCTTTTCTTTTCTTCGCCCTCATTCACTTTGAAATTCTGCTGAAGAGGGGCATTCTGTAAGACCCCCATTTTGGCCTATTTCTTATCAAGGACAATTTTGTCATTTTTAGTCATATTAGAATTTCTTGTATTTTTAGTTTATTAAGAAAAATATTAAAAAAAAAAATAGCAGTCATTAAAAAGAAGAAAAAATTATAAAATTACAAAAAAAATTGAGTGAGTTTGGGTTTAGGATAGTCTAATTAGGAATTTGGAGTCTATTAGGATTATGTTGGGGTTTTGTATTTTCATGGGCTTACTTTATTAATGGGGGCTTCATTAAAGAATGGGTTTAGGCTGGGTTTAGTTTAGGTGGGTGTTTAGGATATAGAATAATGGGTGTGGGCTGGGTTTAGTTTAGGTTGGTGTTTAGGACATAGAATAATGGGTTTAGGCTGGGTTTAAATTAGGTGTTAATAAGATATAGGTTAATGGGCTTGGGTTTGGGCTTAGGATATCAATTGTGTAGGAGTTTAGTTTTTTTCTTCTTTCTATTCATTTTATCTCATGTGTTGGATTGAAAGGAAATCAAAGAGAAGAATCTCGGCCCTTGGATTAGGGGTTAGAAAAAAAAACCCTAGACAATAAAAAGGAGAGAGACTGTCGTGGGGAGAGGGAAAGGAAGGAGGAAGGCGGTAGCAAAGGGGAGAAAAAGGAGGAGAAGGAAGAGAGAGGGAGATCTGGCCGTGACTATGGTGGCTGAAGGTAGAAGAGAGAGGTGATTATTTGAAGAAGATGGAGAGCAGCTCCGGTAAGGAGATGGAGATGAAATCGCCTGAAATAGGTTGAGTTGAGAGAAAGAGGGGGGTTACGGCTTTTGCCTGGGGAGAGAGGACGGGTGCGTTCAGCTGGAGAAGAAAACAAAATGTGAGAGAAGAAGAGGTAATTGGCGGCAGCAAAGGTTGGAGGCCAGGTTGCTGTTTTCGGTTTGAGGAAAAGAGGGAAAGGCGGCAGCAGAAGAGAAAAGAAAGGAGAAGAAGTAGGAGAAGAAGAAAGGGGAGGAGAGCCAGCACGGAGGTCGTTGTGTGGTTGAAGGAAAGCTGTTCCAAGTTCTAACACCTGCGCGCTGTGCCTTGTTTTCCCAACCCAACTCTCTCAATTAACCTACCTGAAAGGCACACTAGCTCAGTGAGAGCAGAGAGAAGGTTTACGGCTGCTGTTCAGGATGTAAGAAGAACCGGAAGGAGTTTCTTCTAATTTCTTCTCATCTTCGAAGATTCTCAGTCCAGCTGGAAGATATATATTTTCTGCATCATTGTCTTGGTTTCTATTCTCAGATTCACATGTTATCCTCGATCCAGGTATGCAACCCTGCTATCTATTTAGTAGCTGATCATCTTTACTGTATATTCTCTTGTTGTTCATCTTCTCAGCAGCTTAGGATGTGAATTTATTATATTCTTCACTGGTTGCTTCCCAGCCAAGACATGTTCGGTTAGAGATGATTTAGATTGTGTTCATTTAGGGTTGTGGTGATTTATTTCTATACTGAGCTGGTTTACTTGGTC